>JASDQU010367202.1:0-11527 GCA_032191745.1 Picea mariana
GCTATTCTATTTCCTTTGTATTCTAAACATGATATTGATACAAGATTATTTTCTAAACCAGGTACATATATAACATTTCTTAAGTGAACACGATTACCTGATTCCAATTTGATGGAGGCTTGTCCAAATCCTTCGATGGGGTAGGTGCTTTTGTCTCCAAGCTCCACTTTGTACAATGTCTTTCTCTCATTTAGATCTGAGAGTCTAGCTTGATCTCCCGTCATGTGCCTGGAAGCTCCACTGTCGATTATCCACATATCATCTTCAATTGTCCCGGTAAGTGTTGAGTAATGTAAGAGACTGATTGTTTCGCACATGTCTTCGGTTGACTGATAACTGGTCATGCTTTGATCCAAAACTTCAACTGTGTCTTTTCTCTCTTCTGAGAAAGTCAATAGGTGCGCTGAGTTAGGGCGCATCTGGATATCTTCTCCTTGAGCAAGATGCTCCATCACAAGGTGCTAGATCTGAGAATTAGGGTTTCTACAACTGCTACTGCTAGTAACCCTAGCTGCAGTTCTTTGGAAGCTGCTCTTGCTAGTAACCCTAGCAACAGTTCCTCAATGATATCAATACCTAGCGGTTATGTTTCCTTCCAACGTTTTAGGCTGACTGAAGGGGGTATGGGCCCATAACCTATTAGAATATAGAGGATTGTGCTCGTTTAACCATTGATTATACCCTTGTCACCCAACCACGGGCCTTAAGCCACCCTCTGAGCACCTTGACCTTGACCAAGAAGAGAATTCTGGCTGCAATCAATAGCCAAGAGAGGCTAAATGCACCAAGCAAAAGAATAGAAACTAAACTGAACAGATGATCCCACCCAGAAGCTAGCACACCACTTTCCCAGCTCTCCCAGAAAACCTGCGCACCAAATTGTTGCTGCCTGCAACTGCCTGCGCAGATATTGCTCTCACTGCAACTGCTTAGATGACAAATAATGAAACTAGCGCCCTGTATTTATAGTGGACTGGCCAGTCTAACTGGGGCCAACCTGGCCAGTCTAACTGGGCCAACTTCTCCTTTTGGGCATCAATAAATTCAATATAAATATATTTGTTCAACCAACAACTTGTCTAGGGTTTCCTTCAATTCTTTGCTTCCTTTCGGAGGATTCTAGTCTCGTCATAGGTCATAATAGAGGTTCATACCTACTGAAGCTACCATAATATTAACACTAAGTTCCATTGGGCCCCTTTCCAGCTAAGTTCAAATTTGTTCAAATGCATTCATATCTGATACACCAAGGCCATGCATATCAAAATCCAAGTCTCCTCCACTCCTTCGTTAAGCTCAATGTTACTCAACGACGGTGATGACTAGAGAATCCTGCATCCTCTCTCTCCCCTGCAGTCATACATCTCATCCGATGAATATTGGACCTTCAGCAGCAGCTGAAAACCATAGTACAGAAACGAGGTATACTTTAACCACCTTATGAACATCGATATGTGTTGCAACAATATATACAACCACTGTTATCACCTCATTTCAATAAATTTATTTTATCTCTTTTAAGATTCCTGTGTTTTAAGATTCCTGTGGTGTGAAATTAGAACAATTCTTCCAGATTAGCCATAATTCTTTCGGATTAGTCATAGTACTAGTCATTTTTCCACCTTTGGAATCCAATCCAATATTGATGTAGGAGCATCATCAACTATTTTGAAGACATTGGTTTTTTTTAATTTGAACAATTCTTCCAGATTAGTCATAGTAGGAGTCATTTTTCCACCTTTGGAATCCAATATTGATGCAGAAGCATCGTCAACAAGCCTTGGTGGAGGACAAAAAACTATTTTGAAGACATTGTTTTTTTTAATTTCAAAAGATGAACCATTAATGTAATAGTTGGAAGGATGTAATTGTTTTTAATGTTTTGGGGACATTTATTAGAATAAATGTAAAGTAGTTGTAGTATTTAATTCAATAAGATAATTTAAGGTTGTAGGAGGGAAAAAATCATACAAAATTCCTCATATGTATGGCATTGTCATTTTCTCATTGTAAGAGAATAGTAGAGCAAGAGAGAGAAAAGAAGAACAGAGATTCAGAGAAGTTGTATGAGTAGATAGTTGTTGTTGTTTTAGACCATGTACAGAAGCGCATGAATTAATATAAGAATGATTTGATCCAATTGTATGGTGTATTTTGGTTTCTGTATGCATCTATTGAATGGTATGTTTACAATTTAATTCCAGTCTCTGTTATGCATTTGTTTCAATTCCATATGTCTAAAATTTTATGTTGAATGTATCAAGTCTGTGAGGAGAGTATAAGTTTCAATTGTTTCTCTTCCTGAGAATTCCTACAAGGAGTGCGTTGACAAGTTTATGAGTTTATCTCAAAAAGATTAGGAGAGATAACGTTAACTTATACCAGTAGAAGTGCGAGTATAGCACAGAGTCGTGCAAGGTGTGCATAGGCCAAGTTGAGTCTTAGACTTTTCCAACCGAAGGGAGCATTTGAAGAACATTTTTTGAAAAGAGTGCGTAGAGTTGGAATGTTTGAATAACCAGAGGTTATTGAGGAATCCTCAAGGAGTGAGAGCGAGATTCCTTAGAATCCTTGAGTTTACAGTAAGGATCAAGCTCAGGAAGGATAGAGACTTGGAGAATTTCATAAAAAGATGAGGTTTGAAGTCACCTCATGGAATCAAGCTCAGAGGTTGACGCTGAGTTATTTGGTGAGGAATCATTGAGAACCTAGAAGGATAGTAGAATTTCCACAAGGGAGAAACACCAATTTCCGTGGGCCATTGAATTCAGTAGATATGCAAGAAGGACAAGGGCAAGAGTCTTTCAACACTCGCAAGCTCAAGAGAGATAGTAGCTATCAGATATGAAGGAGTGAGGGTCATTGATTTGTCTCTCGAGAATATCAACATTTCAGGAGTCGAGAGAGTGGAGGAAGCTGCTTTCAGAAATTTTAAGTCATGAAGTTTCGATTCGGGAAGAAAGGATCTGGACTGTCGGATCGTGGGGGAATCAGGAGCATTGATCTGACATAGTGTCCATCGTGGGTTCGTATTTCAGGAGAAGGGAAGAAAAATACTTCACGAGTTCCTAATACACGAAATCTTGACGCACTCAGAAGATCGGTCCCAGGTCACAGTCAAAGGTCACATCGATAAGAATTTAAGAGAGGATCTAGGGATCGTCAAGCCATATTTCAGAATTCAGGAATTGGAGGAGTTGGGGAAACTAGCAATAGAAGTTCTGAAATCGCAAAATGCGAAGTGCCTTTTGGTTAGGCTCATGGTCACCATCGGTTGTTGCATGAGGGGATCTTGCGCCTAGTGCTTGTTCGCATAGGAGGGGTTCGTAAAAGGACATCTGGTCTTTAAGAATTGAAGGTTCCAGCAAGGAACAAGGAGCCAATTCATCTTAAAGGAGTTGAAGATCCATTGATCGAGCGGTTAGCAGACCCTGCTAAGGTGGGGATCTACGTCAGGTGGTATCATAGCTTACAACTATTATTTTCTATAAGCAAGGGAAGATAGAGGACAGTTGTTTTTTGAATTCTGCATGAAAAAATTGGAACAATGCCGCCAAGAAGATGTCTAGAAAGAACTTTACCTGATCCAGCTATTGAGAGGGAAATGAGATAACTTCGTGCTCGATTAAATGCTATGGAGACAACACAGAGATGAACACCTAATACTGGAGATGTCAGTGAGGCTAAAAGAGAACATGAAGAAGGAGAGGAAGAAGTTGTAGCCAAAGATATTGCATATGAACGTCTATTCAAAGCTGTTGCAAGAATAGGTGCCATAGAAAAGTTAGACATCCCTATGTATGAAGGCAACTTGGACGTTGAGGAGCTGCTAGATTGGTTTAGAGCTCTGGATAAATACTTTGATTATGAAGATATCAAAGAAGACAAGAAAGTAAAGAATGTTGTCGCTAGACTGAAAGGACGTGCAACACTATGGTGGGATGAACTACAGGTTGATAGGCATTGTAAGAGAAAACAAAGAATTAAGAGCTGGGATAGAATGGTAGCAAAGATGAAATCCAAATTCATACCTAGATATTACCAAATCAATCTGTTTCAAATAATTCATAATTTGAGACAGAAAGGGATGACAGTGAAGGAATGCACTGAGGATTTTTACAGACTTAACATCAGAGTTGGTCATCGTGAGAGTGATGATTAAAAGTTTTCCAAATATATGAATGGCCTGAGATATGAGATTCAGGATGAGATGAGCATGGTGACAATTAGAAATGTGGAAGATGATTATCAGGTTGCTCTGAAGGCTGAAGAAAAATTGGCCCGGAAGCAAGGTCAAAGGGGCAGAGGTAGAAGTCAGAGAAGAAGCAAAGAAATTGCCCAGGACAGAGTACAGAAGCCCAAGGATGAAGAAAAGAAGCCTCATAATCACCCAAAAAGGGGAGGAAGTTCACAAGGGAGACAATATGCCGATAGGAACACTTTTCCTCAAACAAGAGGAAGAGGAAGAGGCAGAGGAGGTGAGGTAAAGTGTTTTGTCTATGGAAATATCAAACACAAGTCTTGGGAATGTCCTGATAGAAAAAGGGATAGAGGAGGTGAAGCTCACATTTCAAAAGAACAGAGGTGAAATGTTGAGGCAGAAGATGTAGAAGGTGGAAAATCCTTGATGATGAGGAAAATTCTCTTGAAACCAGAGAAGGAGATGGAAAATCCAGTCTAGAGGAACAATTTGTTTAGGACTACTTGCAAGACCAAATATAGGGTATGCAAGGTGATACATGACAGTGGAATCATAGATAATTTAGTATCCATAAAGATGGTGGAGAAGTTGGAATTGGAGACAGTTGCACATCCAAGCCCATATAAGGTTTCGTGGTTGCAAAAAGGACATCAGGTAATAGTCAATAAACAGTGTTTAGTTGAATTTAAGACAGGGGGATATAGAGATGAGATTTTATGTGATGTAATTCCCATGGATGTCTATCATCTTTTATTGGGGAGGCCTTGGTGATATGACATAAATGTTATTCAAGATGGAAGAAAGAACAATTACACCTTGGAGAAGAATGGTAGGACACATATGTTGCTGCCAATTGAAGACAATAAGGTGAAAGAAGAAACAAGCAATACTATACTTCTCATGAGTGAGAAGGAACTTCTGGATGAAGTCATAAAAGGGGAAGAAATGCAGTTTGTTGTGGTTAGAAAACCTAGATTAATATTGACCAATACCTTAATAGATGATCTACCTGAGGAAATTCAAGAACTGTTGGAGAATTTCGTTTATATAGTGGTGGATGATTTTCCTTGTTCATTGCCGCCCATCAGGAGTATAAGCCATCATGTTGACCTTATACCAGGAGCAAGTTTGCCAAACAAAGCAGTGTACATATTGATGACACAAGAGAATGAAGGGGTTAAGAAGCAAGTCCAGGATTTGATGGAAAAAGGGTTGATTAGAGAAAGCTTGAGTCCATGCGTTGTACCAACAATGTTAAGTCCAAAGAAGGATGGCGAATGGAGAATGTGTACAGACTCGAGGGATATAAACAAAACCACCATCAGGTACATATTTCTTTTACCCAGGATGGATGACTTGATGGATTGCTTGAGTGGAGAATTTTTTTTTCAAAAATTGATTTGAAAAGTGGATATCATGAGATTAGAATGAGGGAAGGTGATGAATGGAAGACAACATTCAAGACGAATGAAGGACTGTATGAATGGCTTGTTATTCCATTTGGCTTGACGAATGTGCCAAGTACTTTTATGAGATTGATGAATGGAGTCTTGAAAGATTTCATTGGAAAGTTTGTAATTGTGTATCTTGATGATAAACCGATCTTCAATAAGACTAAGGGGGAACATTTGAGACATTTAACTCTAGTGATGAGGAGGTTGTAGGAAGAGAAGTTGTTGATAAATATGAAGAATTCATCTTTCATGAAGACATAACTCATTTATTTGGATCTTGTGATCTCTTCAAATGAGTTGAATATGGATCTAGAGAAAGTAAAAGCAATCAAAGAGTGATCGTCACCAAGGAATATCTTTGAAGTCAGAAGCTTCCATGGACTTGCCAGTTTTTAAAGGAAGTTCATAAAAAATTTTAGTGGAATTTCTACATCAATGATGGACACAATCAAGAAAAGACATAAATATTTTCATTGGACAAAGGAAGTAGAGAAAATTTTCAAGTTGTTGAAAGAGAAGGTAAATGAACAACCAGTTCTGGTTCTATCGGATTTCAGTAAGACATTTCAAGTGAGATGTGACACAAGTGGATTTGCGATTGGAGCAGTCTTAAGTCAAGACAATAGACCAGTTGCATACTTCAATGAGAAACTGAATGAGGCTAAACTAAATTACTCCACTTATGATAAAGAGTTTTATGCAATCATACAAGTGTTGAATAAATGGAGGCACTACCTGGTTTCAAAAGAGTTTGTTTTGTATACTAACAAGCATGCCTTATAGTTTATAACCAGACAGGAGAAAATGAACTAGAAACATACAAAATGGGTTGAGTTCATGTAGAACTTTACTTTTGTTATAAAGAACATTTATGTAAATGCTAACAAGGTTGTTGATGCATTGAGCATGAAATGTTTGATTCTGCAGGAGTTTCGAGTGAAGACCTTAGGTTTTGACAGCTTTAAGGAAATGTACAGAGATGATTCAGATTTCAAGGACACTTACAAAGCATGTGAGAATCATGTTCTAAGAGAAAAAATCCAATGAATTGAATATTTAGTTCAGGATGGACTGTTATTCAAGGGAAATCATTTGTGTATTCCGAAGAGTTTTGTGAGAGAAATTTTTTTGAAGGAAAAGAATAGTAGGAGATTGGTTGGACATTTTGACCATGATAAAACATTTTTGCAGTTGAACAGTTTGTATTATTGGCCAAGTATGAGGACATATGTGCAAAAATTTGTCAACAAATGTAGAATCTGCCAGCACGCAAAGGGGAAAGACAGAATATTGGGTTGTATCAACCATTGCCAATACCATAGAGGTCATGGGACGCACTAAGCATGGGCTTTGTGTTGGGACTGCCAAGGACACAGAGAGGTTATGATTCCATATTTTTGGTAGTCAATAGATTTTCCAAAATGTCACATTTCATTCCATGTTAAAAAACCAGTCATGCAACACACATTGCAAACTTGTTTTTCAATAAAGTTGTTCGACTTCATGGTTTAACCAAGAGAATTGTTTTGGACAGAGATACCAAATTTGTTGGTCATTTCTGGAGGACAATATGGAAGAAGTTGGGAACATATTTATCTTTTAGCTCAGCATATCACCCTTAGATGGACGGATAGACTGAGGTAGCAAATCGAAGCTTGGGGGAATTATTGAAGAGTTCAGTATCTGAACATCACAGTCAGTGGGATATGATTCAACTGCAAGTGGAATTTGCATATAATGACTCATCTAATAAGAGTACAAGAAAGATCCCATTTCAGATAATTTATGGAATGCAACCGAGAGGAGTATATGAGTTGAGAGAGTTAGAGCAGAATGAATTCAAGAGTGCTAAAGAAAAAGATTTTGCAGCAAAGATGAAGGAGCTCCATAATAAGATTAAAGAGTGATTGTAGAGTTCCAACAAGGAATACAAGAACAGAGCAGATCAACATAGGAGAGAGCTTCAATTTGGAGTGGGAGATTTATTTTTGGCACATCTCATAAAATAAAGGTTCCCAAGGGGAACATATAACAAGATGAAGATGAAAAAGATAGGGCCATGTAAGATTTTAAGGAAATTTGAGGAAAATGCTTATGAGATAGAATTTCCAGATGATGTGGGCATATCAACCATATTCAACGTAGCAGATCTATATCCCTACAAAATAGGTGAAGAAGGAGGAGTAGAGAGTCAGAAGAAAATTCATTGGGTCAACCATATGCTTTTAGATGAAAAGTCGCATATGGAAAAGATCATGGATCAAAGAGTTAACAAGAAGACCCGAAGGAAGACATATTTTGAATATTTAGTAAAATGGAAAGGACACCCGATTGAAGATGCTAGTTGGGAAAGTGAAGCAGATATACAAAAACATGGACAAACGGTGCAGGAGCTCATGGACAGGAGTTTATGAATTTTTCAGCCAAAGGAGTATGATGCAGGAACATTGTCAACAAGCACGGGTGGAAGACAGTTAGATATGTCAACGTGCATTTTGAAGACATTGTTTTTTTTTAATTTCAAAAGATAAACCATTAATGTAATAGATGGAAGGATGTAATTGATTTTAATGTTTTGGGGATTGTAATTATGATCTTGAGCATTGCTCTCAACTGTCGGTTGTGGACATTTATTAGAATAAATGTAAAGTAGTTCTAGTCTTTAATTCGATAAGATAGTTTAAGGTTGTAGGAGGGAAAAACTCAGAAAGAATCCCTTGTATGTATGGTACTGTCATTTTGTCATTGTAAGAGCATAGTAGAGCAAGAGAGAGAATAGGAGAGCAGAGAAGAACAGAGATTTAGAGAAGTTGTATGAGCAGATAGTTGTTGTTGTTTTAGACCATGTACAAAAGCACTTGAATTAATATAAGAATGCTTTGATCCAATTGTCTAATGTATTTTGGTTTCTGTATGCATCTATTGAATGGTATGTTTATAGTTTAATTCCAGTCTCTGTTATGCATTTGTTTCAATGCCATATTTCTGTAACTTCATGTTGAATGTATGAAGTCTATGAGGAGAGTCTAAGTTTCAATTGTTTCTCTTCCTGATAATTCCTGCAAGGAGTGCAATGAAAGTCCGCAAGGAGTGCGTTGACAAGTTTTTGAGTTTATCTTAGAAATATTAGGAGAGATAATGTTAACTTATATTAGTAGAAGTGAGAGTATAGCAAAGATCCGTGCAAGGTGTGCACAAGCCAGGTTGATTCTTAGACTTTTCCAACCCAAGGGAGTGGTTGAAGAACTTCTGTTACAAAGAGTGCATAGAGTTGGAATGTTTGAATAACCAGAGGTTATTGAGGAAGCCGCAAGGAGTGAGAATGAGATTCCTTAGAATCCTTGAGTTTGCAGAAAGGATCAATCTCAGGAAGGATAGAGACTTGTAGAAGTTCAAAAAAGGACGAATGAGGTTTGAAGTCACCTTATGGAATCAAGCTCAGAGGTTGACTCCAAGTTATTTGGCGAGGAATCATCGAGAACCTCGATGGATGGTAGAATTTCCACAAGGGAGAAACACCAATTTTGTAGCACCTTGTTTCCCCTAGTCTATAAATATAACTTTATTGGACAAGAACTATGGAAAACTCAAAGTGTGAATGTTTAATTTGGTGCACCTTTGTATAAAGGTCGATGAATGTAAATCCTGTTATTTTAATAGATAATGGAAATTTGTTGTATAACTGATGAGAAGGGGATGTGCTAAGGAAGACCACGATTGCTAATAAAAGTGTAGTGGAGGGGACCTCGAATGGTTGCAATAACCTCCAACAAACCAGTACCATGTTGAAGTTAATGTTTCTCAGATCAAAACAACCCTCTGACCATGAATGAATTCTCATCATGTTGGTAGGTAGGAAGGGCCTCTTCAAGAGTTAATAAGGGATGGGGCAGACTACCCATTGGTATGGCTTCCGAACCTGACCACAGATGGGGGGATTTGAGCCACACACAACCTTGCTGAGGGAGGCAATAAGGGAAGCATGGTGGATAGAGGGAGTTTTCTGCGAAGAAGGCATAAACGAGAGCAAGAAACTCTCGGGTCCGAGGAAGGATGGAAAGTGATAAATTGAGTTTTGATCACAGGAATGGAGACTAAGTTAGGAGAAGGAGTGAAACCTTCATCCTCGTCTATTCCTGTATAGGGAGAAGGAGAGTAATCTTCATCCCTAAGTTCCGTTGAGATGGAAGTAAGAGATTGAATCTCAAAGCATCGTGGCCTAAGATCTGGGGTGGCTAGTGATAAATCCATTGGGAGTGACTGAGCCTATGGTTGGGTGGAAATGACCACCTATCTCGGAAGTCACTTCATGCTTTATGGTTCTGATAAGTGTTTTTATGCCTTGAACTCTAAATTAGAAATAATGGTTGCATGCTTGTTTTTGTATGCCTCTAAATAGTTTATGTATTGAATGATTAGATTAAGAGTATGCATTCATCCCTTGAGGACTTTCATACCTATTGATTTTCCCTTATGTCCTAGTTTAATTCTTCGAGAATACTCTCCCCAAAGAAATTCATCATTGTCTTAAAGTCGAGGGAGAAAACCTCCCCCTGTTTAGGAGGTTGAACCCCACAAACACTGGGAGGATGGAATCTAATAAGATTAGGAAGGATAGTATGGTTAAAGCATAGAAAGGGGTTATCCTTTCTTTTAGGAGATGAACGGATGAGGTCCATTCAAAAGGATTCAGGGTCAGTAGAGATCGTTAGATTTGAGGAAGGGACAAAAGCGTTAACGCCTTGATACCTTCAGACTTCACAAGATCGCACATCGGGAGACTAGCACGTTGGCATGACTAAACTCCCGAAACCCAATGTCGCGATGTGATATGGACTGTATATCTGAGGATATATCAGGTTCCTCCTTGACCATCACATCTGAATGTGAGGACCAACAACCGTTGGATCCAGGAAAGGTACATGAGGGTTAAACCCTTCGAAAGTATACAAGAGAATGGGCCTTGCCGGTTTTGATGTTATGAAATCATCGGGACCATCCATTATCAGGGTAGAAAGATGGAAACAAATTCGAGATTTCAAGGATTTGAACCTTAGAATATTTGCAAGGGAAAGAGGGGAGTTTCTCCCAACCGTTGGTGCTGGTAAGGACACATGGCGAGCGATCATCATTTCCCTGACTTTCACATCAGAGAAGTCAAAGGGTAGAACTCTAGGAACTCGTAATACGTGAAATCGTTATATGATATGAGCCATCCATCGGAAGGGACACGTGGTGAAAGATCAACATTTCGTTGATTTGTACGTCAGGGATTTCGAAGGCAAGAGTCGTAGAAACTCGTAAAGTTTGAACTCGCGAAATTGAACACAGCTATTGAATTACGGGAGGATCGTAGACTATTGATCTAACATGAGAAGATTTAGGTAATTTGGTTATCAGGAGGAATGGAGGAAGCTATCTCGAAAAATCCCAAAATGCGAAGTCTTGATTCGCAGTGAAAAAGGCATGGGCCGTCAGACCTACGAAGTAGTCATCCCGACGTTTACCCCTTCGAGAGAATAGAATTGTAGTAACTCCAAAACTCCCAAAGTATGGAATACCAAAGTTCATCCTAGTTGTTGGTGATAGGAAACACGAGGCATTGGATCCTTCACTTCAAGGTTTAGTGTATCGGGGAAATGGAATGTGTGAGTAAGAACCCTGAATGTTGAAGTTCTGAAGGGCCATACTAGCCACCTGCAGTATTGGTATTCGATCATCTCATATGGTCCTACGTGAAGGTCACTGAAGAAAAAGGGGAAATGATCACAATCGTTGATCGAAGGAGGAAGTTGAACCGTAAATCTAACCTTATCGGGATTTCGTGACTAGGGAAATCAGAGGTAAGATTTTTGCAAACTCGTGATATGAT
>JASDQU010367214.1:4212-15739 GCA_032191745.1 Picea mariana
GTGAAATAGATTGCTCCATGTATTTCATCTAACAATTCATCAATGACGGGAATGGGAAACTTATCTTTAATAGTTATCTTGTTGATCTCTCTATAATTTGGACACATACGCCATGAGCTGTCTTTCTTGAATACCATTACCACTGGTGCAGAGTAAGAACATTGGCTAGGTCTAATAATGCCAGCCTCTAACATTTCTTCAACCATGCGCTCAATTTCACTCTTCTGGGCGTAAAGGTATCTATATGGCATGATGTTAGGAGGAACACTCCCAGGAATTAGGTGAATTTCAGGATCATGATTTCGAGAGGGTGGAAGACCTTTGGGAATATCTTCAAATACTTTGGAATGCTTATCAATGATCCTTTGGAGATCTTCAGGAATAGATGGCTTAGATGTTTGAACATCTAGTGAGCATAGTTGTGAAATAACGCCTTGATGCCCCTTTTTCAATAATTTTGGCATGCCATTAGAGCTTATCACCTTACCGGGTTTCCTTGTGATACGTCTTAACTCAATTTCTTTCCCTTCCAATGAAAATTTCATGAAAAGTTCTTGAAAATTAAAAGCCATTGTTCCTAATGATTGTAACCATTGGATTCCTAGTACAACATCTGCACCACCCATGGGTATAGAAATCATTGGACTATTCATTGCATATTCCCCCATAGTAAGATTGATCTTATTGCATTTTACTGAGCAATTGATAGTTCTTCCATTTGTAATCATTACTTGAAACTCTAGCGCTGGATATACAAAGTGTTAGCAACAATTTTTTTCTTGGGCACAAAGTACCCAGGTCTGCAGGTTGCACGAGAAGCGCCCAAGCGTAGCACGGAAGAATCTCTTTTCAAGTTAACAAGTCAAGCGAGTGGGCAAAGTTTTGTTTTCAAGCGGCCGAGACCCATCTATAAAATTGATCAATGGTCACCAGGATCTCGAGGCTACCAAGTTACCCGAGATATAGCGTCAAAGAAAGCACCTATATTTCAAGACAAAATCTGGGTCATCCGATCCAGTGACACATGGTGCAAGATCTAGTCATGTCGGCATATCGTCATTCGAAAGTTCATAGGGTAAAGGTTCCTCGTCATCTCACATCTCGAAACTCTGAACCCCGAAGCGCCGAAAGCACCCAGAGTCGAGCCCATGGTTTTGGCACCTGGTCACAAAGGAGCAGGCCTGGGGGAGGGGCGCTAAGGTTTATCATTTGGCAAGATGGGTCCCGAAGAGCCGAGAGCGATCTTAGTCGTTCATCCCGGAGGGACACGTGGTGCGCGATTAGCATCTTTGCCTTTTCGCCCATCGTGACTTCGAAGTGAAAGGAGAAGCTCTTTCATATCCCTGAGATGTGAAGCATCGAAGACGTCCTAGACCCGGGCCCACAGTATTACCAAATTAGTTCAGGACCATCAGATCAGAGAGGGGCGCGTGGCACCCATTAGGCCCTCTCGTCATTTTCCCCATCGCAACTTTGAAGAGAAAGGATCTGCTATTTCCTATCCACGAACCCCGAAACGTCGAAAGCACCTTTGAAGATAAGCACAAGGTCACAGCCCGTAGTCACTTGGATGCGATAGAAAGAGCTACGCAAAGGGCCGAAGCGTCGGGTATAGCTGTAGAAGGGATCACCGTGTTCTTCAGGTGCCAGTTCAACTTGATCTCAACCCCGATACCTGCTCGAAGTAAATGAAGAAGAGAGAGGGTGGTTGAAACCTCACCTCACTTGTTAAAAGCAAGGTATGGATGTCCCAGCGGGAATTCTGCTCGAGATGGTCCTCTGTACTAGTTCTTTCCACAGAAGCCATGCCGAGTCCTCGACTCACCAGGGAAGCCTGCGCATGCTAATTCAGCGTTTAAGGGCTCAACTACCCCCTGGCGTGATCCGTGCAGAATTAAGGTGGCGTATGACAGAGGAGTGCAGGCCAGATTTGATTGAAGAGATGCCTCATCCCGAAATTCTAGGAGGCTTCTGTTGGGTGAATGTTTAGGAGTATATATACTTAGTTTTGATATTTTTCGAAGGATCGATGGTAGAGCGATGCTCCCAATTGTAAAGTTTTAACAGACACTCTAGTTCTCTGGTTATGCATCTGTATGTAAGATTTCTTGTTTAATGACAGACAGTTTTCTTACCCCATCTAGTTTTCATCTCATACCGAGGGAGTTCATGATTGACTGATTCACATGAATTATTGCAATTATGTTACGATAAAGGATTTATTGTTGCATTGTTGTATTCTCCAGTTTTCTGCATTTGAATGTAAGAAGATCTTGCATTTAGATGTTTTCTCCTACAGTCTATTAGAAACCTGATGTTTACGACAGNGTTTAATGACAGACAGTTTTCTTACCCCATCTAGTTTTCATCTCATACCGAGGGAGTTCATGATTGACTGATTCACATGAATTATTGCAATTATGTTACGATAAAGGATTTATTGTTTCATTATTGCATTCTCTGGTTTTCTGCGTTTGAATGTAAGAAGATCTTGCATTTAGATGTTTTCTCCTATAGTCTATTAGAAACATGATGTTTACGACAGACCTTTGCATTTCTCTTATACAAGTCTTCCCCCTATTCACCTATACTACAACTCATTGTCTGAAGTTTATCTAAGACCTCACTTGCCCATGCATGTCTAGCCTAGTTCCGGAGTTAGAACAATGTTGTTTTGAGTTAACTTCCATTCGATCACCCCTTTTTATAAACAAATCATGACATAAACTGATGGGCGTCGGGCTCTGCTCCTGCTGCAATACAGGGGTGACTTCTGACGCTAACATTTCTGGTGTCGTTGACGGGGATCGAAGTTGAAAATTTTCCCCAAGATTGAACGACATTGAGCCTCTGATTCTGAAGGTGCATCAGGTATCAAAGCCTTTGAAGATTGCTACTGTGCACCTGGTGACTCCATTGTGACCACTCCACTGGGGAGAACCTGCCATGTTAATTGTGGCTTTCAGAGGCAGGCACACGCGGTCCCATCCACAGTTGCCTCTAGCTACACCTGAAACTGATCCGGAGGTGATTCTCAGGAAAGGAAAGGCCTCTGAAGGAGAAACTTTCACTGCCGAACCAGGTAATCCGCCATCTCCTTCTGTAGGAACTCCATTTTCTCCTCCTCAGTTTCTTAGCAGACCTTTTTCTGAAGTTTCCTGTTTCCTGAATTTCGGGAGTGTTCCTATTGAGTTTTCCCCCCCTGGTCTGGGATTGGAGGGAGAAATCCTTGTCACTCCCCTCTCCCCTGAAGCCGTACCTTGGCCTAGACCCAGGACCACGGGAGATTTCCCCACTCCTAGATTTATCACTCCTCCCCTGGTTACTATTTTTGCTTCTGCGCAAAGAGAAGCATCTGTCGGATTAAGCTCGCTAGCCTTCTCCCCAGATCCCCTAATGTTTCCCATTCCACTTACAAGCTCATCCCCAGTATCCCCTTTTCGAGCTCCTTCTCCTTCGAGTTCTCCTCCACGTAATATCCCTATGGCAGGAGCAAATCCCCCTATGACCAGAATGGAGGCTATTATAGCTGCTAGGTATGCTCCCCTTGTGTTACCCCAGCCTCTCAATGCCCTCCCAGAAGATGGTTACCTCAAGCAACTGCCCAAGTTTACAGGCGAGGGGGACATAACTACAGAAGAACACCTAGAAGCCTTTTACAGTTTTACAGATGATAATGTTATCATGCATGCAGACGTATGGATGAGGATTTTTGTCCATAGCCTTCAAGGCGAGGCTAGAAAATGGTTTAAGGCCCTGCCTCCTGGATCTATTGATTGGATTGAGGCTTTGAATAATGCCTTTTTGAGACGGTGGGGAGATAAAAAAGACTTCATGTATTACATGACAGAGTTTGGGTCTTTGAAGAGAAAAGAAGGAGAGTCTGTCTCTGACTTCTCCAAGAGATTCAATAAAATGTACAATAAAATCCCTACTGAGATCAAACCCTCAGAAGCCTCTGCAAATATCACTTATGCTAGCACCTTTGATCCTGATTTCTGCCTCATGTTGAGGGAAAGAAGAGACACTACTCTGGCCCACATGCAGGATGCAGCCGTGGAGGTAGAATCTAACATATTGGTTGTTAGCCAACTCAGGAACATTGTTGATAGAAACATATCCAGGTAGAGGCCTGAAGCTTCCCCATCCAGTTCCTCTCCCCTGCCCCTTCAGACATATGAGACAGCTAGAATGCTAAAATCACTTTCTGCTAGGATGGAAAGGTGGGAATTAGAAGGGAAGCCCATCTACAGAAATCCCCAAAATACAGATAGCAAAGGTTTCAGGAAGCCTAATAACAATGTGCCATAGGCTTTCCCAAGGGAACAAAGGAGAAGAGATAGGGATGATCATAGGATTCAAACCCCTCTCCAGAACAACCTAGTTTCTCATGAGGAAGGGGAGGAGGTGGATAAAATTGACCCTGAGATCCACTGCATTGAGGACACTTCCCCGTTTCCTCATTTGAATCAATCTGCATATGAAGAATCCTTTATCAACACTCAAATCAATGAGTTGAGTAGAGGGGGAAAAGCCAGCAACACTCCTAACAGATATAATCTCATGTCAAAAAAGAAATAAGGAAATTTTGATAGCCAGGATCAGCCCCTCGTAGCAAAAAGGCCTACTAAAGCTACAACAACCACTACTAAAGAAAAGAAAACTCAGAATGCTTCGCCAGCAGCCAAGGAACCTGTCTCTGAGGTAAGGGAAGCTCCTAAGTCTCTCTCCTCCTTTAGTTTTGAGCATGAGATTTAGAAGATTAGAATTCATGTACCCCTATCTAAACTAGTTAAAAATGAAGATTTCAAAAGTTCCCTCTCCAAGCTGCTACAATCTGAGCCCCCCCAGCCTTCCACGGACTCAATAAATCTCCAAGATGAAAAGCCAACAATTGTCCTAGGTCCCATGGTAGAAGATAGAGATTATTCATCCCCTCCTTTCTACACATCCCTGAACATACATGATAAAGTGTTGCATAATTGCCTCATGGATTCAGGGGCTTCCCATAACCTTATGCCCAAAATAGTAATGGAAGAATTGGGATTGGAAGTGACAAAGACTTATCATGATTTGTACTCTTTCGATTCAAGGAGAGTGCAGTGTCTGGGAGTCATCAAAGACCTGGTGGTTTCTTTGTTTCAACTGCCCATGAAGAGTGTGGTCATGGATATTGTGGTAGCTGATATCCCCCCCAAGTTTGGCATGTTGTTGTCAAGATCTTGGATTAAAAATATTGGAGGAACATTACAGATGGATCTCACATATGCCACCATTCCAGTCTTCGGAGGGGAACAAAGAAGGTTATATAGGGAAGCTCAGCTGGCCTACATTGTTAGTGACGAAGAAAACCCCACCAATCACCCCATCTTTGCTCTTGACACTGATCTGGGATCTAGTTTATTGCAGCTCACTGATGCTCCTGAAGACTCTTTCCAAGTCAGAACGCAACCTAGTCTTAATTATCTGATTCCCCCTCCAACCATCTCTATTTGGAAGATGTTTTTCGACGGAGCTTCTTCTAGCGAAGGCGTTGGCGCCGAAGTAGTTTTCATGTCACCTTCTCAAGAGACCATATCCCTGTCATACAAGATGGAATTTGAAACCACAAACAATGTGGCAGAGTATGAAGCTCTTGTTCTGGGTATGAGGGCTGCAAAAGAAATGGGAATTAAAGAGATAGCAATATTTGGAGATGCTGAGTTGATTATCCAGCAAGTCAGAAATGCTTATTGTGCTAATAATCCCCGGCTCAGAAATTACAGAAATGAGGTATGGGACATGATTGATAGTTTCTTCTTGGATTTTAACATTTTTTTCATTCCGAGGGGGGAAAACACTTCAGCCGATTCTTTAGCTGTCTCAGCTAGTTTGCTCAAATTTCCTCTGCCGCCTATGGTCAAGTATGATGTTGAAATAAAATATAGGCCCTCTGTACCGAACAATGTCAAGCATTGGAAGGTATTCAAAGATGATTTGGAAATCGAAAAATTTCTCCAATCTGTTGATGAATTTTCTGCATTGCACATTGATCAGGATCCTGACCCGGAAGGTGACCCTCACCCTAAGGTGTTTTTAAATGAAATTGCTAATCACCAGATTATTCAGCTACCTAGCAATCACATTCTGAGGGGACTAGTCCCTTTAGAAAGATTGTTTGATAGGAATGATGTGGCAGTAAAGGGTAGTGTTTCAAATGAGGATGTTGATACAGTCGAATGCAACATTGGCACACAGGAGGAGCCTAAGTTTGTCAAATTATCAAGCAGCCTGACCAACGAACAGAGGGTGGAATATACTGAGTTATTAAAGGGATTCACTGATGTGTTTGCATGGGCCTATGAAGACCTCAAGACTTATGACACATCTGTCATTCAGCACAAGATCCCACTGAACAAAGAGGCTAGGCCATTCAGGCAAAAGTTGAGACAGATAAATCCCATGTTGTTTCCCATCATGGAGAGAGAAGTGAAGAAATTGTTAGATGCCCAAATCATTGTCCCCTTGAGATATTCTAAATGGGTGGCCAATTTGGTCCCAGTGAGGAAGAAAAGTGGAGAAATCAGGCTTTGTGTCGATTTCATGAACCTGAACAGGAGCTCAAAGAAAGACAATTATCCCCTGCCCAACATGGAACACATATTGCAGAGGGTAACCGATGCATCTAGGATTTTCATGATCGACGGTTTTTCTGGTTATAATCAGATATCAGTCATGCCTGAGGACAGAGAAAAAATGGCCTTCACCACTCCTTGGGGCACATTCATGTATGCCAAAATGCATTTTGGGTTGATGAATGCAGGAGAAACATTTCAGCGAGCCATGGACATAGCCTTCATTGGGGAGAAAGATTAGTTTGTGGTAATCTATCTGGATGACATCACAGTCTTCTCGAGGTCAGATAAAGAGCACTATTATCACCTGAGGAAAGTTTTCTTGAAGTGTCGAAGGTTTGGCCTCTCCCTAAATCCCAAGAAATCTTTGTTTGTTATGAACGAAGGGAAGCTATTAGGCCATATAGTATCAGCAGAGGGAGTGAGTATTGATCCTAGCAGGGTAGAGGCAATTTAGACCCTGTCACTTCCTAGATCTAAGAAGGAAGTTCAGGCCTTTTTGGGGAAGATTAATTTTCTGAGAAGATTCGTCTCAAATTTTGCTGAGCTGGTGAAACACATCACAACCATGCTCAGGAAGGGAAATGGAGTGAAATGGACCGTTGAACCCAGGGAATCTTTTGTCCAAATAAAAAAGGCATTGACTTAGGCACATGTGTTGATCAGTCCTGACTATTCCAAAGATTTCCTAATTTTCTCTTTTGCTTATTTTGATACAGTAGCAGCGGTCTTGTTGCAGGAAAATGAGGAAGGGCATGAGCAACCCATAGCCTTCTTCAGCAAGGCATTAAGAGATGCAGAGATCAGGTATGAAATCATGGAGAAACAGGCCTATGCCTTAGTGAAAGATCTCAAATCTTTTCGAGTCTATGTCCTGCACTCAAAGGTAACTGCATACGTTCCTTCGGACCTTGTGAAGGACATCCTTGTACAACCTGACATAGATGGGAGGAGGAGTAAGTGGATATCCAAGATCCTGGAGTTTGACTTGGAAATAAGGCCTACCAAATTGATCAAAGGTCAAGGCTTAGCCAAGCTGTTAGCTGAAGAAAATTGCAAAGCCTTGGGGGTAGATTTCATCAATGCATGTTCAGAAAATCAGTATAATTAGTTGTTTGATGTAGACCCTCAAACAGAACCCATGTTGGCTCGATGTCCTTGGTATAAGGATGTCATATATTTTCTACAGGAGTTGCGGCCTCTAGATGGCCTACAAAGAAATAAGGCAAGAGCTCTGAAGCTCAAAGCATTCAGATACTGCCTTGTCGATCAAATTTTATACTGGAGAGACCCCTTGGGGGTGCTTTTAAAATGCATGAATCCACAAGAGGCCGACAGGATCATGGTTGAATTTCACAGTGGCTTATGCGAAGGGCACCATTTCTGTAAGACCACAGCTCACAAAATTCTCAGAGCTGGGTACTACTGGCCCACCTTGTTCATCGATGTCTGTAGAGAAGTTAGAGCCTGCATCCCATGCCAAAGTTTTTTGGGAAAGAAACAGCTCAAATCTCTGCCTTTAAATCCTGTAGTTGTTTCGGGACCTTTCCAGCAATGGGGCCTAGATTTTATTGGAGAAATCCACCCTGCGTCCAGTGGGAAACACAAATGGATACTGACTGCTATAGATTTCTTTACTAAGTGGATCAAAGCTATCCCCACCAGGAGTGCTTCCCACAAGGTAATTATTGGATTCCTGGAAGACCTCATCACAAGATTCGGCTGCCTAAGAAAGATTGTTATTGATAACGCAGCCTCATTCAAGGCTGAGTCGTTAGCCAAGTTTTGTGAGCAATTTGGGATCAAACTGATTCACTCCACCCCATACTATCCCCAGGGCAATGGTTTAGCAGAGTCTTCCAACAAAATCCTGATAAGGATCATCAAAAGACTATTGGAGGACAACAAAAGGGCTTGGGATTCAAAGTTGAAATTCGCTCTATGGGCCGATCGAGTGACCACAAAGAGATATATAGGCATCTCCCCTTTCCAATTAGTTTATGGAGTGGAAGTTGTTTTCCCTTCTCAGCTAGCCATTCTTGTAGCAAAGTTCTTCCTGGATCATCAAGAAGAGCCTGATGACATGATCAGAAGATTTCATCAACTGGTGGAAGTCCAGCAGGCCAGAGAGCAGGTAATGGAGAGAATTTAGGACCATCAGCAGAAGGTAAAACTGGCTTTTGACAAGAAAGTCAAGAAGAAAGAGTTTGAGATCGGGGATTTGGTGCTTAAATGGGATGCACCCATGCAAGCTAAGGGCAAACAGGGCAAGTTTGACACCCTATGGATCGGGCCTTTCAAAATCTCTGAGGTTTTCTCAAACAACACATACAGGTTGCAGGATTTGGAGGGTGAAGAGGTTTTCAACAGCCCAGTAAATGGGCATTTTCTGAAGAAATGTTTTGTTTGAGCCTTAGACGACTCCTTTGTTTGTAAATATTGTCCTTTTGGTTCTTTGTTCATTTTCTTTTTTTATTTTCGGCTTAGTAAATGACTCCATATCCCAATAGCAAGGCAGTGAAGCTGCAAATGAGTTCTTAGAGCATCGCAGGGATGACTCTATCCCCCATGGAGCCTAATGTTAGCAACAATTTTTTTCTTGGGCACAAAGCACCCAGGTCTGCAGGTTGCACGAGAAGCGCCCAAGCGCAGCACGGAAGAATCTATTTTCAGGTTAACAAGTCAAGCGAGCGGGCGAAGTTTTGTTGTCAAGCGGCTAAGACCCATCTATAAAGTTGATCGATGGTCACCGGGATCTCGGGGCTACCAAGTTACCCGAGATATAGCATCAGAGAAATCACCTATATTTCAAGACAAAATCTGGGTCGTCCGATCCAGTGACGCATGGCGCAAGATCTAGTCACGTCGACATATCGGCATTCGGGAGTTCGAAGGGTAAAGGTTCCTTGTCATCTCACATCTTGAAACCTTGAACCCTAAAGCGCCAAAAGCACCCAGAGTTGGGCCCATGGATTTGGCACCTGGTCACAAAGGAGCAGGTTTGAGGGAGGGGCGCTAAGGTTTATCATTTGGCAAGATGGGTCCCGAAGAGCCGAGAGTGATCTTAGTCATTCATCCTGGAGGGACACATGGTGCACGATTAGGCTCTTTTCCTTTTCGCCCATCGCGACTTAGAAGTGCAAGGAGCAGCTCTTTCATATCCCCGAGACGTGAAGCATCGAAGACGTCCCGGACCCGGGCCCACAGTATTACTGAATTAGTTCAGGACCATCAGATCAGAGAGGGGTGAGTGTCACCCATTAGGCCCTCTCGACATTTCACCCATCACAACTTTGAAGAGAAAGGATCTACTCTTTCCTATCCATGAACCCCAAAACGCCGAAAGCACCTTTGAAGATAGGCACAAGGTCATAGCCCGTAGTCGCTTGGATGCGATAGAAAGAGCTGCGCAAAGGGTCGAAGCGTTGGGTATAGCTATAGAAGGGATCACTGTGTTCTCCAGGTGCCAGTTCAACTTGATCTCAACCCTGATACCTGCTCGGAGTAAATGAAGAAGAGAGAGGGTCGTTGAAACCTCACCTCACTCATTAAAAGCAAGGTATGGATGTCCCAGAGGGAAGTCTGCCTGAGATGGTCCTCTGTACTGGTTCTTTCCACAGAAGCCATGCTGAGTCCTCGACTCACCAGGGAAGCATGTGCACGCTAATTCAGTGTTTAAGGGCTCAGCTACCCCCTGGCATGATCCATGCAGAATTAAGGTGGCATGTGACAGAGGAGTGCAAGCCAGATTTGATTGAAGAGACGCCTCATCCCGAAAGTCTAGGAGGCTTCTGTTGGGCAAATGTTTAGGAGTATATATACTTAGTTTTGATATTTTTCGAAGGATCGATGGTAGAGCGATGCTCCCGATTGTAAAGTTTTAACAGACACTGTAGTTCTCTGGTTATGCATCTGTATGTAAGATTTCTTATTTAATGACAAATAGTTTTCTTACCCCATCTAGTTTTCATCTCATACCGAGGGAGTTCATGATTGACTGATTCACATGAATTATTGCAATTATGTTACGATAAAGGATTTATTGTTGCATTATTGCATTCTCCGGTTTTCTGCATTTGAATGTAAGAAGATCTTGTGTTTAGATGTTTTCTCCTATAGTCTGTTAGAAACCTGATGTTTACGACAGACCTTTGCATTTCTCTTATACAAGTCTTCCCCCTATTCACCCTTACTACAATTCACTGTCTGAAGTTTATCTAAGACCTCACTTGCCCATGCATGCCTAGCCTAGTTTCGGAGTTAGAACAATATTGTTTTGACTTAACTTCCATTCAATCACCCCTTTTTATAAACAAATCATGACATAAACTGATGGGCGTCGGGCTCTGCTCCTGCTGCAATCCAGGAGTGACTTCTGACACTAACACAAAGCAATTGAGAGCTTTGGCTAATTTATAGTGAATGAAATTATGAGTACTGCCAGAATCAATTAGGATTATTACCTTTTTCTTTTTGATGTATCCTTCGATCTTGAGGGTTTATGGAGTGTTAATTCCAGCCAATGGGAGTCAACTCTTCAACAGAAATTGCTTCTACGTTTTCATCTTGAGATGGTTATTGTTCTTGTTCTTCTTCCTCTTCACAATCTATGTAGAATAATTTCTTCTCACCACACTTAAGTCCCTTACTGTACTTGCTATCACAATTAAAGCATAAACCTTTTCCTTTTCTTTCCTCCAATTGTTGAGGTGTCAACCTTGTAGGTTGAGGTGTTTTAGAAGAAGGATCATTGTTCTCTCTATAGATGTTAGGATTGGTCCTTCTAGTAGCCATAGCCATATTTTTACTTTCAACATTTCTTGCCACCTTAAATGCATTCTCCAGTGATTTGGGTTCCCAAAGGCGAACCTCATGTTGAATGTTATCCTTTAAAGTTCCTATGAATACATCAA
>JASDQU010367218.1:0-11527 GCA_032191745.1 Picea mariana
GCCATGCTATCTATGAGTCTCGACCTCGTAGTGTCATTATTACCCTTGGGGGTCATCTCTACAGGATACCAGAGGTAGTTCCAACTACTGCCCCACCTAAACAGTGCTGCAAGGTAGTATCTCATACTACAAAATTCATCTTCTCCACAATCTGTTCAAAAGGGGAACAAAAGGATACTGCAACCACTACAGCCTCGGCCCAAGCACCTTTTATCCACCAAAAGCAGGTCGACAAGGTTGCAAAAAAGCACAAAGATTCCTTCTACACACAGTCATCTCATGTAGCCAGACTGGTTAAAAAGGTCCAACCCTTCCAACCACAGGTTCGTGATGACCTTCAACAAACCAAGCAACGCGATGGTTCCAACAAGGCAAGCAACTCACCAAGATTCAGATTCAGCAATCACTTTCCCCTCTCCCCTGGGAACTCAACGCAATGGAGACCATTTCTTCCTAAGGAGGGAGGATTGATCCAGGTGGATATCGGTGGCCACCCACCTTCTCCAACTGGCCCAAAACATGTTTCTGGCAATTTTGGTAATTTACTATTTTTAGCAGTTTTTTAACTTCTGGGGCCATTTTGAGGCCCTAAACGATGTCTGACATAAGAAGGCCTGCACAGGCTGACATAGTAGGCACCGACTGGAAACTTTGAATGCAGGGGTCAGATCACATTCCTGGTGGTTGAAACATTTTTAGTATATATAGGCAGTTTTGATATTCTGTTAAGGTCGAATGGTTGAGCTAGGCTCCCTACTATTGTAATTTTTTTTTATGAAGAACACTGGTTCTTTGGTTATGTATTTGTTTTTTAGACATCTTGGTTAATCTAATTCAGATTTCTTACTACATCTTATTTTCCTTTGATGCTGAGAGAGTTTGTGATTAATGGATTCACATGGATTGTTGTGACTGTATTATGATGAATGTTTGATTATAATGCTGTTATGATTTCTCTTATTTTCCTTGAAATTTGAATCCAAGAAGATCTTGTGTTTAAGTTTTTCTTCCTTAGGCTATTGGAAGAACTGATGACCATAGTATACCTCTACACTCTCCTCACAAAAGTCTTCCCTCTATTCACCCTTACTCCAACTTACTGACTGAAGTTTATTCCAGACCTCAATTGCTTATGCATGATAATCCAGATTTATGAGTTAGAACGTTATTATCATTGAGTCCTCTCCATTTGATCACCTAAAACTCATTTACATTTACTGTATAAACTGATGGTTACTAATATTACCTTCTATGCAATATGAGGGTGACTTCTAGTGCTAACATTTCTAGTGCCGTTGTCGGGGAACGAATTGAAGACTTTTTCCTAGGATAGAATGACAAAGAAGCTTTGATTCTGAAGGTGCATCAGATATCAGTACCATTGAAGATTGCATCTTGCACCTGGCGACTCCACTGTTTCAGTTCTGGATCCTAAAGGTAGACACACGAGGTCCACTCCATTGTTTCCTCTAGAAACACCTGAAGCTGACCTAGAGGAAATTATTAGAAATGGAAATACCGCTCAAAAGGTACCTCCATTGATGTACCAAGTTTTTCTGATAATTTGCATAATCCCTCTTTAAAAACTCCAATAACTGTTTCTGATTCTCCTATTATAAAAACTATTGGAGTTTGAAGAAATTTGAATTTTGGGAGTTTTACTGTCGATTTCTCCCCTCCTATTCTTGGTTTGGAAGGTGAGATCTTTGACACCCGTTTCTCCCCCAAATTTGTGAAGTGGTTTAGAGCCAGGACCTTAGAATACTTTCCTACTCCAGACTTTACTACTCCTCCTCCTATTAGATTTGTTGTAGCTACAAAAGGAGAAACCTCTATTCCCTCAATCCCCTTATATTTATCTCCCAGAAGCATGGTGCCAATTTCACCTGTCTGAAGTCCACCCCCTCCGGTTTCTCCTCCAGTTCACATCCCAATGCCAAGTGCTAATCCCTCCAGAACTAGAATGGAAGATATAGTAGCTACGAGGTTCACCCCTCTCGTTCTTCCTCAACCTTTGAATTCTGTCCCAGCTAATGGATACCTTAAGCAGTTTCCCAAGTTCACAGGTGAAGGAGAGATAACTGTAGAGGGACACATTGAAGCCTTTTATAGTTTTACATATAATCATGAAATTGAGAACGAAGATGTATGGATGAGGATTTTTGTTTAGATCCTTGATGCTGAGGCTAGGAAGTGGATTAGGGCATTGCCTCCTGGATCTATTGATGGGATTGAAGCCCTAGCTGAAGTCTTCTTCAAAAATTGGGGGGATAAAAAAGATTTCATGTACTATATTACAAAGTTTGGATCACTAATGAAGCCCTAGATGAAGTCTTCTTAAAAAATTGGGGGGATAAAAAATATTTCATGTACTATATTACAAAGTTTGGATCACTAAAGAAAGAAGAGGGAGAATCTGTTTCTGACTTCTCAAGGAGGTTTAATAAAATGTATAACAAAATTCCCACTGAGATTAATCCTATAGAAACTTATGCAAAGATGAATTATGCTAGTACTTTTGACCCTGATTTCTACCTCCTGTTAAGAGAAAGAAGAGATACCTCCCTGGCTCATATGAAAGATGCAACCAATGAAGTAGAATCCAATCTCATGGTAGTTGATAAGCTTAGGAGTAAGGCTAATAGAGACATAAGAAAGGTGAGGTCTGAAACTTTGACCTTTGGTTTCTCTGTTGCCCACCCTCAATTTGATAAGCTTACCAAATTAGCAAAATCTCTTTCCACTGAGATGGAGAAGTTAAAACTTGAAGCAAGAAAGACCTATATAAATACACAAAATGATGATAAAAGAGGTAACTTTAGGAGACCCAATAATGTTCCTCAGATTCTTCCAAGATATCCCATAGGCAGAGAAAGGGATGACCAAAAGATCCAACCCGCTTTACAAAACAACCTTGTAGATGAAGAAGATGAAGAAGATGAAGAAAATGATCCTAATATCCATTGCTTAGGAGAGACCCCTCCATCCCCTCACTTGACCCAATCTACATATGGGAAGTCCTTGATGGATAAAAAAATAAATAAATTAGGTGGGGGAGAGAAGGAAATATAAAATCCCGGTAGATACAATCTGAGATCTAAAAAGGAGGAAAAAACTAATTCTTTAAACCATCCCACACAAAAAGAAATTTTTACATGGTCGTCACCATTGGCAACAAGAAGAAAGATGCTCAAATTTCCCCAGTTCTAGTTGAGAGTTCTACCCCAGAAGTCAGGGAGATTCTGAAATCTCCATATTCCTTCAGTTTTGAAAATGAGATCCAAAAAATCAAGATCCCTATACCATTTTTGGAACTAATAAAAATTGAAGAATTTAAAATATATATTTCCAAAGTGTTGTTTCCTAAAGCCTCCTCAAATGCCACCGATTTAGTAAATCTGCAAGATGAAAAGCCAACAGTCATCTTAGGTCCTTTGATAGAAGATAGAGATGATTCATCCCCTTCCTTCTATACATCACTGAACATACATGATAAGGTGCTGCATAATTTTTTACTAGACTCAGGTGCATATCACAATATCATGCCCAAAACAGTCATGGATGTACTTGGATTGGAAAACACAAAGGCCTACCATGAATTATATTCTTTTGACTATATAAAAGTGAAGTGTCTCAGGGTCATTAAAGATGTGGTTGTGATCTTGTTTTAGTTTCCCATGAAAAGTGTGTTCATGGACATTGTAGTGGCTGATGTTCCCCCCAAGTTTGGCATGCTATTGTAAAGATATTGGATAAAAAGACTTGGGGGAACTTTGCATATGGACCTCACATATGCCACCATTCCTATTTTAGGGGGGGAACATAGAAGACTTTACAGGGAAACTTAGTTGGCCTACATCATTAGTGATGAAGTAGACCCCACCAATCATCCTATTTTCACTCTTGACATTGATTTGGGATCCAACATATTGCAGGTTACTGACGCTCCTAAACCCCCTCTTGAAATCAGAAAGAAGTCCATTACTTCGTGTGAAATCCCTCCTCCAACTACCTCTGTTTGGAAGATGTTCTTTGATGGAACCTCTTCTAAGGAATGTGCTGGTGCTGGAGTGATATTTGTTTCACCTTATCAAGAAACTATACCTTTGTCCTACAAGTTAGAATTTGAAGCTACGAGCGATGTGAAAGAGTATGAAGCTCTTGTTTTGGGTTTAAGGGCTACAAAGGACATGGGGTTAGAAGAGATATCAATATTTGGGGATGCAGAGATAATTGTTCATCAGATCAAAAATATTTATCAAGCTAAGCACCCTAGGCTTAGAAGTTACAGAAATGAGGTGTGGGACCGAATTGAAAATTTCTTCTTATCTTTCACCATTTATTTTATTCCATGAAAGGAAAATACCATGGATGATTCTTTGGTTGTTTTAGCAAGCCATTTCAGAGTCCCACTGCCACCTAAACTCAAGTATGATGTAGAGGTGAAATATAGACCCTCTATACCTGACAATGTCAATAATTGGAAGGTGTTTGAGGTTGATCTTGAGATCAAAAAAATTCTTCAGTCCGTTGATGAGTTCTTTGCATTACATATTGACCAGGATCATGATTTTGAAAGTAACCCTCATGCTGATGTATTTTTAAATAAAATTGCTAAGCACCATATTGTTCAGCTGCCTACCAACCACATTCCAAGGGGACCAGTTCCTTTGGAAATATTGTTTGATGGGAATGATGTGGCAGTAAAGTTTAAAGGCTCAACTGATGATGCTGATATAACTGAGTGCAATATCGGCATAGAGAAGGACCCAAAATTTGTCAAGTTGTCAAGAAGCTTGTCAAGGGAACAAAGGGATGAATATGCAGAGCTATCAAAATAATTTGATAATGTGTTTTCCTAGACATATGAAGATCTTAGAACATATGACACAAGTGTCATTGAGCATAAGATACCATTGAAGGAAGGGGGAAAGCCATTTAGGAAGAAATTGAGACACATAAATCCTATGTTGCTTCCTATTATGGAGAAAGAGGTGAAAAGGATTTTAGATGCCCAGATTATCATCCCTCTGAGGTATTATGAATGGGTGGCCAACTTGGTCCCAGTGATAAAGAAGAATGGAGAAATCATATCTTTTGTTGATTTTAGGAACGTGAACAAAAGCTCTAAGAAATACAATTACCCCTTACCAAAGATGGAGTACTTATTACAGAGGGTAACAAGTGCATCTAGGATGTCCATGATTGATGGATTTTCTGGCTACAATCAGATGTATGTTTTTCCTGAAGACAAAGAGAAGACAACCTTCACTACCCCTTGGGGAACATTAATGTACGCTAAGATGCCCTTTGGTCTGATGAACGCAGGGGAAACCTTTCAGTGAGCCATGGACATAACATTTATTAGGGAACATGACAAGTTTGTGGTCATCTATTTGGATGACATAACAGTGTTCTCACAATCTGATGAAGAACATCATGACCATTTGAAAAGGGTCTTTTTGAAACGTAGAACGTTTGGTCTCTCCTTAAATCCAAAGAAGTCAATATTTTCCATGAAAGAGGGGAAACTGTTGGGGCATGTTGTGTAAGATGAGGGGGTAAGGATTGATCCAAGAGGGGTAGAAGCTATCCAAAATTTGTCACTCCCTAAATACAAGAAAGAAATTCAGTCTTTCTTGGGGAAAATTAATTTTCTGAGAAGGTTTGTTTCAAATTTTACAGAGTTGGTAAATTTTATCACAACCATGTTGAGGAAAAGAAATGAAATCAAATGGACTTATGAATCTCGTAACTCTTTTGACCAAATAAAGAAGGCCTTGACTGAAGCACCTATGCTCATTAGTCATGACTACTTCAAGGAGTTTATGATTTTCTCTTTTGCTTCATTTGACGCAGTAGCAACTGTTTTATTGCAGAAAAATCCCGAAGGGTTAGAGCAACCCATTTCCTTTTTCAGTAGGGCATTGAGAGATGATGAAATAAAGTATGAAATCATGGAAAAAAAGGCCTGTGATTTGGTTAAAGCTCTCAAAGCTTTCAGATTTTATGTGCTACATTCAAAAGTCATTGCATATGTCCCTTCAGCCTCTGTGAAGAAGATCCTTATTCATCCTGACATAGATGGAAGAAGGAGCAAGTGGATTTCCAAAATCCTTGAATTTGATCTTGAAATAAAGCCTAACAAATTGGTTAAAGGTCAAGGTTTAGCTAGGTATCTGTTTGAATCTAATTATAAAGCCTCGAGGGTCAATTTCATCAACAGTTGTTCAGAGAATCAGTAATATGAGTTGTTTGATGAAGATCATAAAGTCACACCCCCATTGGCAGGATGCACTTGGTACAAAGACATTATATTTTTCCTACAGAAGTTGCAGCCTCCTGATGGCATGGAAAGGAGAAAGGTAAGAGATTTGAAGCTCAAATAAATTAAATATTGCCTAATTGATTAGGTATTATATTGGAAATACCCTTTAGGAGTGTTGTTGAGATGCCTAGACCCATAGGAAGCTCAAAATATTATATATGATTTTCATGATAGTTTATGTGTGGGGCATCAATTCTGGAGAACCACAGCCTGTAAAATTCTCAGGGCTGGGTATTTTTGGCCAAGCCTTTTTACTGATGTCTGTGAAAATATCAGGCCTGGTATTAAGTGTCATAAATTCTCTGGAAAGAAGTAGCTGAAGTCTTTTCCACTAAAGCCCGTGGTAGCTTCAAGGCCCTTTCAGTAGTGTGGCCTAGATTTTATTGAGGAAATCCATCCTGCTTCAAGTGGTCAGCATAGGTGGATCTTGACTACCACAGACTACTTTAATAAGTGGATAGAGGCCATCCCCACAATAAATGCTTCCCACAAAGTAATCATTAGTTTTCTCGAGGATGTTATGGCGAGATTTGGTTGTCCAAATAGAATTGTCACTGATAATGCTTCATCTTTCAAAGATGAACCATTGATTAAGTTTTGTGAATAGTTTGGAATCACCTTGATTCACTCTAGTCCTTACTACCCCCAAGGTAATGGACTGGCAGATTCCTCTAACAAGAGCCTTATTAATATCATCAAAATATTTCCAGAAGACAACAAGAAAGATTAGGATTCAAAACTTAAATTTGTGTTATGGGATGACATAGTGACAACAAAGAGATCTCTTGGTGTCTCTCCTTTCCAGCTGGTGTATGGAGTTGAAGCCATATTTCCCTCTCAACTCGCCTTACCTGTGGAAAAATTCTTCCAAGACTATCAAGGAGAATCAGATGATATGATCAGAAGAATACAACAACTGGTAGAAGTGCAGTAGACGAGGGAGAAACTACTGGACAAAGCCCATGACCATCAACAAAAGATCAAGCATGATTTTGACAGAAAAGTAAGGAAAGAGGATTTTCAGCTGAGAGATCTAGTACTCAAGTGGGATGCAACTAAACAAGAAAAAGGAAAGCATGGTAAATTTGAGGCCTTATGGATTGGCCCCTTCAAAGTTTCCGAGGTTTTTTCAAATAACACTTATAAGTTGCAGGATTTGGAGGATGCTGAAGTTTTTGGTATCCCTGTAAATGGGCATTTTCTGAAGAAGTTTTTTACTTAAGCCATGAGTGGCTTCGCATGTCATTGTAAACATCATTTTTCTTTCATTTTTTGGTTTTTATAAATGACTACACAAACCCAACACTAAGGCACTGAAGCTACAAAAGGATTTTTTAGAGCCTCACATGGAGGTCTCTATCCCCCATGGAGCCTATATGTTAACACATGAATTTGCAACCTACTTCATAGGAATCAAGCAATAATTGAGATTTTCCCTCATGAGCATTATGGTATAAATTATGTGGAATTCTGCCCATTATTTCCACAAGAAGAATAAAAATATTTGAGGTTTGAACTGCTCCAGCACCCTCAAAATCTAGTCAAAAGGGTGTGTTTTCGACACCTTGGTGAAAAAATGAAATATGAAGGGTTAAAAATCCATTTTGTTGGATTTACCCTAATTCAGGGAAGTCAATTTCATGTTTTGGTGCATTGTGACTAAAGCGTGTGCAGATCTGGGTGGCTGAGCATAGCGCACTCAGATCTATGGTCATCGGCCCATATCGTACCCCCCCAAATTTCTTCCTTTAACAAGGGGGGCGGGGGGGTGGTTCAAGTTAGTGGTTTTCGAGCGTGACCCCCCACTAACATGGTGTCTCCTCGTCAACTCGAACCCCCCCCAATGCTAAACCACTAACCACCTACCCCCNCCGAGTTAGCTCGCTCACCACTCGCCCATACCGCTCTCGCCTCTCGCCGACCCATGTCTTCCACTTAAAATTTCCCCACCTATCACTTCTCCCTTTTCACTTCCACCTATCTCCCCCTCACACCTGTCCTACATTCATCGTTCTCTATGCCTACCACCACTTTTCCTACCCCTCTCACTTCCTGACATATGTCTCTCATGTCGCCTCCACCTATGTTGGTGTCCCCACTCCCTCTTCCACCTCTTCCTCTCCTTCTGCCACCACAACCTCGTCCCAGCCTCCGCTCCCCCCAACCGCTTCCTTCAACATCGTCGTCGCTCACTTGTTGTGCCATGAAAGTTTGTGCACATATGTTATCATCCTGCCACCTACAATGCTCGTATTGGTCAAAAAAGAACATCTTCATGGACTTGAGGCATCGGGATTGACTCAAAGAAGTCATGGGAACCACTTGGAACATTCATGGGTGTCAGGCCTCGTCCCGATCCCGATGAAGGTAGTTAATGGAAATGGGGGCAGAAGTTGAGACCTCGTCTCACCCCATAAATGGAAAGCATACTGATAATGGTCGTAGGAGAATATTGAGGGATTGATTTTCCTGCAAAGCACATAACTAAGTTGGGCTCACGTCTAACATAAGAAGGCCTGCACAGGCCGAAAGAGTAGCCGTCGACTAGAAACTTTGAATGTAGGTGTCAGATCACATTCCCAGTGGTTGCAACATTTTTAGTATATATAGTCAGTTTTGATATTTTGTTAAGGTCGAATGGTTGAGCTAGGTTCCCTGCTATTGTAATTCATTTTTATGAAGAACAATGGTCCTCTGGTTATGTATTTGCTTTTTAGACAATCTTGGTTAATCTAAGTCAACTTTCTTACTCCGTCTTATTTGCCTCTGATGCTGAGAGAGTTCGTGATTGACGGATTCACATGGATTGTTGTGACTATATTATGATGAATGTTTGATTATAATGTTGTTATGATTTCTTTCATTTTCCTTGAAATTTGAATCCAAGAGGATCTTGTGTTTAAGTTTTTCTTCCTTAGGCCGCTAGAAGACCTGATGTCCACAACAAACCTCTACACTCTCCTCACCAAAGTCTTCCCTCTATTCACCCTTACTCCAACTTACTGACTGAAGTTGATTCTAGACCTCAATTGCTTATGCATGCTAGTCCAGATTTCTAAGTTAGAATGTTATTATCATTGAGTCCTCTCCATTTGACAACCTAAAACCTATTTACATTTACTATATAAACTGATGGTTACTGGTATTACCTTCTATGAAATCTGAGGGTGACTTCTAGTTCTAACACAATGAGGCTCCAAAGGCCTTTTTAGCATAAGTAAAATCCAAAACCCTAATCCCGGAAGATGAAAATCCAAAAGGTTTGCGGGCCCCAATGGGGGTAGTTGATGTGTCAACTTCCCGGTGGCATAAATTTTTCATATGATCTATTTTTGGGGTGGTCTATACACCATTTGAAAGATCTAACCAAGAAGAACGATTTTGAACTGGCCCAAGTGAGTGCCCTTAACATTCACCTGGGCCCCAAATCCCCAAAAAACGTTGTTTAGGTCCTCAAAATGGCCCCAGAAGTTTGGAACTCGTAAAACTCTTGAAACACTGCCAAGATGGAAAATTGTTTTTCGAGCCCATGGAATAGGTGGGTGGCCACCAATATCCACCTGGATCAAATGGGGTGTGCACAAGTTCTAGACACCAGAACCCTAAAAAATGACATTTAATGCCTCAAAATGGTTCTGGAAGTTTCCAGACCTTAATTTTCCAAAATAGGAACTGCCACTAAAATGGCCTTCGAAGCTGATTCCTCCAAGTTTTTCCACTCTAAAAGCATCGAGATAGATGGAAAATAATATAATGATCAATATTGGGATGTGCATTTTACTTTGAATTTACAACTCGACAAGATAGTTGGAAACCTACGTGGAAGTTCAGAGGGGGTTAAAACTATATGAAAAGGAACATGTTCATGTTCTAGCATGAATGTGTTCCTCGACACCCCATTGCCATGTTTTCAACCATAAACTTCTTGTAACCCCCTAAACATACTGCATTTAGTATATTCAAACATTAGACCAAACATTTATTAGGAGCATGGAAATATTTTTCCAATACACGTGCATCCAACAACTTTATAAAACAAATGTTGAATTAAATAATAGATTTACATTAATTCCATAGAAATTCAAAAAAAATCATTACTCAATGATCCTTTTCTTAGTCCCCAAGAGGGAATCTAAAGGTAGTTGAAATGTAGGATTCCTTTGATGAGTAATTGGTGGTCTATGAAATTTATAATTTATTATGAACTCATTACCAGGAAACAAATTATGTATTGCATTCTGTTGGTGTTCGGAAGTCACTCCTGGATTGCTAGCAGGAGCAGAGCCCGAAGCCCATCAGTTTTAATGTCACGGTTTGTTTTAAAAGGTGATCAAATGGAGGGAAACTCAAAACAGCGTCGTATCAACTCAGAAACCAGACCGGGCATGCATGAAAGAGTGAGGTCCTGATAAACTCCAAACAGTGAGTCGTAGTAAAGGCGAGTAGGTGGAAGATTTACGCAAGAAGAGCGCAATGATCTATTACAGACATCAAATGTGCAACAGATTAAAGAAGAAACGCATCCGAACGCAAAATCCTTTTACATTCAAATACAGAAAACCAGAAGGCATGACAACGCCACAACAAATCCTTTATTGCAACAAGCTGCACTACTGTGAGTCCTCCGGCAAAAGATGAAACAAAGACGGAAAAGAAAGAGAACTGTTTGTTATAAACCAAGAAATCTCAAACACAGAGGCATAACCAGGAAACCAGAGTATTTGTTGAAACTTTACAGTCGGGATCTTAGCTCTACCATCGATCCATACAAAAATGGCAAAAATGCCTACATATACTCAAAACAACAACAACAACAGGATCGAGAAAATGCATTGAAGGCTTTGCGTCTGCATGGCTTCTGACACTTCTGCAGCCGCAATCTTTGAATAGCCGTTCAACTTATGGCAGACGCGATTGATCTTCTGACAGTTACATCGGCGAATCGACGTGCTTTTAATTCTTTGCAGGACGTCCCCATTATGGCGGAGACGATGCCTAACCACCCTCAACTGCCTCAATAACTACTTCTTGGGATTGATAATGGCTCAGCCAACTCAGCATTTCGGGATCCGGATGACTTCTCGCTCTGCCACCTGGAGCAACAGGATATCTTGAAAGATGAACGTGAAGGCCAGTGCAGAGGGCATGGGGCATGGTAGGTGTGACGACACCGGGGAGCGCGTGGAAGGGGTGGCGAAA
>JASDQU010367222.1:0-11527 GCA_032191745.1 Picea mariana
CTTGTGTCCACATCATGAATTTCATGGGATGCATTTTCACTTTCAGGTGTCTTCTCTGTTATGGAATTTTTCAATACTTCCATGATCTTAGCTTCCATTGAATCCATCTTAGCTTCCATTGAATCCATCTTATTTTGTAGTTCATTTATGTACCTACACATTTCTTCACCTTCATCAAGAGTCCAAGTAGGATTTTCTGGAGGCTTATTTGGTGTAGAAGTTCCCTTTTTGGGTGGCATGTTGGCCAAGTATCACTTTTGAACCTTGATTTTGAGGTGGTTCTGCTAGACAATATTTCTTTTGTTGTATCTCCCAATTTTTGGCACTTCTGGGTATGAAACTTTCCCTTATGTATTTCTCTGATATTTCTTCTCTGCAATGCCACNAGATCTCCTAGAAAGGCCAAAAATCAGCAAGTTGTGTAGAAGTTCCCTTTTTGGGTGGCATGTTGGCCAAGTATCACTTTTGAACCTTGATTTTGAGGTGGTTCTGCTAGACAATATTTCTTTTGTTGTATCTCCCAATTTTTGGCACTTCTGGGTATGAAACTTTCCCTTATGTATTTCTCTGATATTTCTTCTCTGCAATGCCACAGGTCTGATCAAAATTGGATGTGCCAAGTGGAATTTACGGTAACTTCCCCACAACTTGCTGATTTTTGGCCTTTCTAGGAGATCTCACTTGTATAGTGTGCCCCGCACAAAATAATTGATATAAAATTTTGAAACTCACACACAAAATACTAAAGACTGTCCACGATCTAATGCAACTAGTCCCACACAATTTGAATACTCTAGGAAGAGGTTATGATTGTTTTACCTGGAACACCTTCTTGAGACTAGTCAATAGGACTAGTCAGATACCCTATCTTACACAGGGTGTATCTACAAATTTAAGATGAACCAAAAGTTGAAATTTTTACCATAGATACATTACTAATTTCTGTAAATGGCTTCTAGAGATCAGGGTCTAAAACGTTACATAAAAATGTTTATAGCGAAAATTCTGCAATGACTCATTTCAGGATGATTCCAGAACCCTATATTGTACAGGTTGTATCTCCGAAAGTATAAGGCCTCAGGAGCTGAATTTTGAACCCAACGTACCTTGATCCATCTAATAAATATCCTCCAAGCCGTTCCTTCTGAAACGTTGTATAAAACAAGTTATAGCGAAAATTCCACGGTGTCTTAGATGTAGCAGAGAAACCCCAAGACCTTGAGCTCTGATACCATATGTTAAGAACCAAACATCAATATAGCATAGAAAAACCTCAGGAAAAGTACTCAAAGCCTTGAAAAAGAGATAATTTCAGATAATAATCCTCTTCGAGGGGGAAACCTCCTTTTACCCCACTTAAATGTTCAAGTACAAGATGATTCAAAATGAAAATGTCTCCTTGGTATATATAGGAGACTAGGAGGTATAATTAAAACTAATGGCCTAAAGCCGACAAAAATAAAATAACATTACTAATCTAATATGCCCCAATTAAGGGGTAATAAATAACATTACTAATGTAATATGCCCCAATTAAGGGGTAATGAGCCAATATTAGGGCTTAACAGGTGACACCCATAATTTTATTCACCGCTGCATTTCCCAAGAATTCAATTGTTACATCTGTGCTGTCAATAATTTTCAAATCATGATTTCCAATGGAGGTTCCATGAAATGTCAGGGACGATGTGAAAATGTGCAGCTCCAAATTGGTCAGTATCATATGAAATCTCATATGTTTATTATAGATATGGGTGGTTGTGACATTATTCTTGGTGCCAAATGGTTACACACTCTCGGCCCCATTCTGATGGATTTTAAGGACTTAACCATGAAATTCCAATAGGAGAGACAATGATATAAGTTCTAAGGCATCACAACAGGATCCCCTAAGATCATTAGTTCCCATAACATGGAAAAGCTCCTCAAAAAGGGTCATCCTGACATTATTTCTCAACTCCACTCCATTCATGCTGTTGAGACACCCTCTATGCATATTGACCTTCAATCTATCCTCTCCCACCACCAAGTTGTTTTTAACACTCCCAAAGAACTTCTCCCTTCCTATGGAGTCCATTATTATTTCATTTCTCTCATACCGACCAGTCTTCCTCCTAATGTTCACCCTTATTGTCATCTCTTTTCCTAGAAGAATGAAATTGATAAAAGTATTCATGAATTGCTAGAAACGGGTTTTATTTGTTCTAGTACCAGGCCTTATTCTTCCCCTGTGGTCATGGTACTCAATAAAGAAGGTACTTGGAGCATGTGTACTAATTTTCACACCCTCAAAAAACTCACAATCAAAGACAAATTCCCCATACATGTCATTAATGACCTCTTGGATGAATTGAGTTGTGCTCAGTAATTCACCAAACTTGATCTACATTCTGTCTACCACCAGATCTATATGAAAGAATAAGACATTCCCAAGACTGCATTTCGAACTCATGAGGGTCACTATGAATTCTTGGTAATGCCCTTTGACCAGTCTAATTCTCCTTCCACTTTCCAAAGTCTTATGAATCATGTCTTTCGTTCTTTTCTCCATCATTTTGTCTTAGTTTTATTTGATGATATTCTCATCTATAGTAAATATTGGACATCCCATATCTCCCATGTGAATCAAGTTCTCCATCTACTCCGTAAGCACCAAATTTTCCTCAAACAATCTAAATTTTCCTTTGGATCCTCATAAGTGGAACACCTGGGTCATACTGTCAACAAAGATGGTGTCCAGGTGGATCATAAGAAAATTAAAGTTATGCAATATTGGCATCACCCTAAAATTCTTAAGAGCTTCTGCGGTTTTCTAGGTTTAATGGGCTATTACCGGAAGTTTGTTCAAAATTATGGAAAAATTGTAGCTCCTCTCACTTCTCTCCTTAAAAAGAATGCTTTCACTTGGACTCCAGTTGTTGATCATTCCTTGCAAGCCTTGAAATATGCTATGTGCTCGACCCCTGTCCTAACACTTCAATACTTCACCAAGACTTTTGTAATGGAATGTGATTCTTTCGGGAAAGGAAACGGGGTCGTCCTCATGCACGATGACAAACCTTTGGCTTTCATTGGAAAACAAATTTCAGAGAGACATTTGAGACAATCTATTTATGAAAAGGAAATGTTAGCTATTTTGCATGCTGAGGATCTCTAGCATCCTTATTTATTTGGAAAATGATTCCAAATCAAAACTGATCATTAGAGTCTCAAGTATTTTATGGAACAACAAATTTCATCACCAGAGCAACAAAAATGGGTGACAAATATATTTGGATATGATTATGAGATCATTTACAAGAAGGGAAAGGAAAATGTAGTTACAGACATTCTCTCCCAGAAGTATGAAGCAGACATGACCCTTTTCTCCCTCTCCTTAATTGTACCAGATTGACTCTACATTGTTCGTCAGGAATGGTTGCAAGACCCCAAAATTTCTATCATAATCCACCAATTGCAACACAATTCTCCAACTTCTCTAGGGTACTCTTGTCACAATGTAGAGCTTCTCTACAAAGGTCATCTGTATTTATGAAAGAAATCACAACTTAAATCCACGGTGCTTTATGAACTTCATGCTTCCCTCACTACTGGGCATTCAGGGTTTACCAAAACCTATGAACGGGTCAAACGTTCTTTTTTCTGGGATGGTATGAAAAAATACTATTGATTCATGGGAATGACACCCTTTTTTCCATCATTTTGTTAATTATCTCATACCTTTTCTTTCTTATTCGCACCTTTCCCATAACTATCATGGTCTAAGAATTAACTTTTTGACACTGGCATGTTAAGTCCATTTGATGTGTTGATTCTTTAAGATTTGTCTTCATTTAGGGAGGGATGATTTCTGTGTTGGGTAACTACTGAATAATTGCTAAAGAATCTTGCAGAATAATTAGATGCTACTCCAAGGTGTTGCTACTCTAAGGTGTTTTTACTCTGAGGTGTTTCTACTCTGAGATGTTGCTACTCCAAGGCATTAAAACTTCAAGGTGCTGCTACTTCGATATTTGATACACAAACACCTGTTCAATTACTTAGAGGGGGGTGAATCAACAATAGATATTTATAATCCTTTTAACCATAGAATGAAGTTTTGTTTATATTTATGTTTAATATACCATTATTATTCAACAAGTGCAGAGTAAATAAACGATGAACAATGAAAAATCATACACATACATAGTACACCAACATTTTTACATGGAAACCCAATGCGGGAGAAAACCACAAAATTAATTTTCTTATATGTATTTAAGAATGGAAGCACCAAATTCCTTTGTTCTCCAGCTGCAACTAGAAGGAGGCTCTGACCCCCTATATTTTCCAGGCTACAACCTGACGGAAGATCCAAATCCCCAATTCTCTGGCTATAACCAAAATGAGACTACAACCCCGTATGTTCTCCAGCTACAACCAGAAGGTGGCTACAACCACCTATCCTTTCCACTGACATGTAACCAAAGTGTACCTATACTTAGCCTGTACCAACAAAACCCAACATGTACACGACCTGTATATGCTTCAGGTTGCATATGTGGGCAGCCTTTCTATATTGCAGCCTACGTATGTACGCGACCTTTCTATACTGCAGCTTGCGTACACCTTCAGAAATATAGGGATTTCCTTTGTCACATCAACCTGCAACTTGTCACTGTATCTTATATGTAGTTGTTCCCTATGCATACGTCATCTTATACATCCCTTAACCAAGTGCATTTATGTCTCTCTAGTCATGTTCCATACATGTTTGTACAATCATTAGAAAGTGTAATAATAATCACATGCACTAGACATCAAAACATTACTGATATGCAGCCTCACACCATACAAAAAAATTCACAACCACTTCACAACCAAAACCCTTAAACATGTACCAAGAAATACAAACAATGTTTCAACACTTGAACCAACAAGATGACTCAATGAATAATACCAACATATCAACGTTGTATTTCTGTAGATCTATCTCATACCATAAGTACCATACAACCAACACCCTCTCTAGGGAAAAATATCAAACTCTCATAACCATATCTCATGGAGACAACAATATCCAACTACACATAAGACTATGACATACCTTTTGAATCTATAGATAGATTTGATGTACCTGATTACTGTATACCTTCTTGGGAGTTTGCTTTCATACTCTGAGAATATGGTACCTTCAACAACTGAATAATTCATGGATTTTCCCATATGTACGTGCCTTGTTATACTATCAGACCATGGACGTACGTGCCCTTCTCCATTGTAGCCTGCGTACACCTCAAAAACTAGTTTTTTTTTTTTCAGTATTTCTGCAATTTCGAAATTTTCTTCATCAACCCTTCGTGCTACCTCAGACTTGTGTAAATTCAAATGTATTAATGAGTACTTGCAATAAACCTTATGTAATAATATATATTAAATAAGCTCAATAGATGCTAATAAGAGACCCTTGCTCTCTTATTTATATTCTCCAAGTAGCTTCCTCTAGGGTTTAACTACCAACCAACTTAACGCAACTTCCTTCTTTTAGGGATAACCCACTTCTAATCACTTTTTCACTTATATCCACTTTATACACAAATAGTAAACTCTCAACTTCTAGTTGCAACTAATTTATTTTTAATTATTTTCTTATGACAATAATTTAACCCATGATTAACTCCTAGTTGTACCCACTTTTACTACTAAAATTCTTCTAGGGGTTTCTAGATAAATTTGACTTGTTTTCTCTTCTAGGGGCTTCTAGATAACTCAAGAGGGTTCTCCAACTTCACAAGGCCATAACTCTCTAATCGTGAGGAGTTATGTGACGTTCCACATATCACCGGAAATGACATGACATGTACTATCCATATAGAATAGTATTACCTGAAAATATACTAATCTTCATACCATTATACATCAAAAAAACTTAATTCCCTTAACCATACTATTGGAGCTACCAGAATTTTCTATCGGACTTGATTCAAGGATTGACATCAATGAAAACCAACCCAATTATTCAACAATCTTCCCCTTTGGCATTGCTGAAAACACTTTGATGCAACACTAAAGTCATATTGCTCATGCTCCCCTCATCACCATCGCTCCCCCTGGAACCATGCCTCTGTTATCTCTTTGGACAAGAATCTAACTCTCTATCCATACATATGATGAATATCTCCTCCTTTGACATCAATGAAAAAGGTAACTTCTCGTCGGGGCTGCTACCCCTAACTTTTTTGTCCTTGGGGCTACTCCCTCTGACTGAAATCTTCTTGAAACTTCTCCCCCAAACTAAACTATCCGCTTTATGGTGTTTCCTCATATAAGTATAAGACACATAAGAATAGCATTCAAAATTCATTGTGGGGCAGAAACTATGCCAAGTTTCTGATGAAGACAGTCAAAGGCTTCCCTTAGAAGTGGTTTTGTAAAGATGTTTTCAATTTGTTCTTTGGTGTCAACATACTCAACTCGAATGTTCTTCTATGCAATATGTTCCCGTAGAAAATGATAATTTATTGGAATGTGCTTCATCTTGGAGTGCATCACTCGATTCTTTGAGATATTGATGGTGCTCATATTATCACAATATATCAGAATGGGCTCATCATACTTAATATGTATATCTACCAAAGTTTGTTTCATCCATAGAAACCGTGTACAAAATTCTGTCACTGCAATATATTCTTATTTGGTTGAAGACAATGATATTGATGTCTGGTTATTTCTTATCCAAGATACCAAACACTCACCCAAGTAGAATGTTGCTCCACTTGTACTTCTTCAGTCATCAATGCAACCTACCCAGTCTGCATCTGTGTAGCCAACAAGTGATATATATTTTCCTTTTGGATACCAAAATCCAAACTCTTTTGTACCCTTGAGATACCCGAAGATCCTCTTTACTGCTAGAACATGTGATTCCTTTGGTGCTTCTTGAAATCGTGCCACCTATCCAACTACCTACAATTTTGTTCCAGATAATCTGCTCTGATGAATGATTATTGTGTATTCTTTTGATTGGTATCTTTGGAGGTACTTGAAGATATTGATGTTCTTTCTCTTCTTCTTCTAACTGCTCTTCTTTTTCTTCCCCTTCTTCTACTTCTTCTTCCTTTGATTCTTCTTCATGAACTTGTTCCATTGAATCCTTTTCTTCTTCCCTTATTTTTCGTCCGCCTGTCTCATCAACCGTCACATTGATTATTTCGACAACTTTTCTAAGCCTTAGATTGAAAAATTTGTATGATTTCCTTGTTCGTGAATACTCAACAAGTATGCCTTAGTCCACATGAGAGCCGAACTTTCCCAATCTGCCATCTTCTCTTTTGATGTAACATTTACTTCCAAAAACTCTAAAGTGATTCACATTCGTTGGTATTCCTTTCCTAGGGAGTCTTATCACTGTTGTTTATGAGAATTACTTTGTTTTGAATATGAATTGTTGTATGCATTGCTTGTTCCCAAAAGATAACAGTCAACATGGAATTAATTAACATAGTTCAAACCATTTTCTGTACTATCCTATTCCTCCTTTGGACAAATACATTATGTTGAGGTGTCTTAGCAATGAAGAATTACCTTTTTATTCCATGCTTGCTGCAAAAATATATAAATTTGTTTGAAGTAAACTCTCCTCCATTATCAGATCTTAAACATTTGATTTTTGATTCCAATTCATTTTCAACCATTTCCTTGTATACCTTGAAGTTCTCGAATGATTATTTTTTCTTCTTGAGAAAACAAACTGTAGTTATCCTTGTATAATCATCAACCAATAACATAAAATATTACTCACCTTTTAAACCTTCTTTTCTAGTTGGTCCAACTAGATCAATATGTATGATTTCCAACGGTATTGTTGTGGAGTATTCCTTTGATTTGAATTTGGTCTTTGTTTTCTTTCCTTGTTGACAATGCTTGCATGAGGCGTTGGTTGGCTTCGTGATCTAGGCCATTTATCTAATTGCTTCTTTTTTACTGACTTTGACTAGGTTGTCAAATTTATGTGACCCATCCTTTTGTACCATGGCCAAACTTCATCCGCCTTTCCTAGATAAAACTTTTCATTTCCACTTTCACTTAATACATATATGTTTCTTGAAGTTCTTACATATGTTGCAACCAATCTTCCTAAACCCATTTTTCTTATTTAACACTTATGTGAATCAAACACAAGTTTGTGACCTTGGTAACACATTTGAATTACTCTTAGAAGTGTTGATTTTTCAATAAGATAGGTTAAGCATATAGTTCATTCCATTTTTGAATTTGTATTAACCATAAAAATTAATGTTGCAACAACCAAGATCACAAGAAGAAACACCATTCACAAGAACACAAGAAGTATCCTGGGAAACCCTTCTCAACAAGGGAATAAAACCCAACCAAATCCTTTGCTATATTATTCAAGATAAATACCTTCACCACCAATAAGACCTAGCACACAAGAGAGTGATCAAAACCTAGAAGACTAGCACCCAAGAGAGGTGCACACTTTTCCCAAGAAGATATACTTGCTGAAATTTCCAAACTTGTGTGAAAGATATGATTCCTCAATTGGGAATTTACCTTTACTTATACTAACCTGAACCTGTCAACATAAGTGTCTATTTTCAAAACAGGGCCGACCTCACTAGCTTATAATATAATTAATATTCACCAGATTAATTATCTTTTACATTAATTACCAGTTACATTAAGGTGGGGCCGACCTATACCCTTTACATTACAATTAGGGTTACAGGAAGGTCTAACTCTTGAAAAATATAGCAAGGGATATTATACACCCACTAGTCCTCATCCACTAGGGGCACATCCATAGGGATGTCCATATCTTTGTCTCATTGCATTACATAGAAGAACCACTTCTTCACTAGTGCTCGACCACTAGGATCACGTTCACCTTTGCTCATCCACTCAACAGATCTTCTTTCCCACTGAATTATGCAAGAGAGTCATCTGGAATTTCTCATCAACTCTTCTGCTTATAGGAGGCTAATACATCATCTTCATTTCTGTTCTCATGACGATGCAACCAACACTCTAGGATTTCACGCATTCACCTTGTTCTTAGCTACAGGCACATCCAACTTTGCATATCACTTTTCTCACTGTGTTAATATGGAGTTCTTCTCAACTCTCTGTATGGAGGAGTTCATCTCTACGTTCCAACTCTGTCTCAGATAGGAACTACACACCCTTCTCAAGGGCTTCTCTTAGGTTTGTAAGCTGGAGAATGTCTCACATAGCTAAAATGATCCACATATCATAGGTTTATAAGCTAGAGAATGTCTCACATAGTTGCAATCATCAACACTCCCTCTCAGCTAGGGAGGCATTTTCCACCAGGGAAAGTCTCTCACGAAAATACTTGAACTTTGTCTTGGAATGTGGTTTGGTGAATATATCTGTGATATGTTCATGGGTAGGAAGATACTACATGTGTACTATTTTCCTCTGCATTATGTCTCTGATATAGTGGTACTTTATTTCAATGTGTTTCGATCTGTCATGAAACACCTGGTTCTCAGAGAGATTTACACAGCTCTAGTTATCACAATGAATGGTGGTAGGATCCATCTCATGTTCAAACAAGTCAGTCAGAATTGTGTGAAGCCACACTGCTTCACGAACTGCCACACTCAATGCAATGTACTCTGCCTCTATAGTGCTCAATGCTACGGATATATGTTTCCTCCTACACCAGGAAACCATGGCAGACCCTAAAGTGAAGAAAAAAACATAGGTACTTTTTCTATCCACTGCGCTTCCTGCCCAATCTGCATCATCATATCCTTGCAGGCTCAAATCCACACTGGATGCATATAGTAGGCCATAACTAATTTTTCATCGTAAGTATCTCAATACATGTTTAGCGGCTATCTAGTGTGTATGTCTCAGTTGGCTCATAAATTGGCTAAGCACATTTACTGCATAGAAAATGTTTGGTCTAGTGTTAAACAAATACATCCGAGATCCAATCAATTGTTGGTATAAGTGTGGATCTACATCTCTTGAATCAATATCACTCATTTTATTCAAATCCATTACCATTGGAGTGGGCATGGATTTGCATTCTTCCATGCTAAAAAATTTCAGTATCTCCACAATACATTTTCCTTGACTCAAGAAAATCTCATTTGTTCTCTGTCATACTTCTAGTCCCAAGAAGTAGTGCATTAAGCCCAAATCCTTCATTTCAAATTTTGCAGTTAATGCTTGTTTGCATTCAACAATGAGTCTCTTTGAACCAGTGAGGAAAAGGTCATCCACATATAGGACCAAAATCAAACACTCATTTCCATCAATATGTTAGTATAACTTTGTATCAACAACACTTTTGTTGAAGCCCAAAATCATCAGAAATCCATCCATTTTCTCATACCAAGCACGTGGTTCTTTCTTTAGGCCATATAGGGATTTCTTCAACCTGCATACATGAGATATTTTGTTGTGTACAATGAATCCTTCTGGGTGTTTAATATAAACTTCTTCCTCAATCTCACCATTGAGAAAGGTTGTCTTTACATCCATCTGATGTAGCTTCCAACCCATGAAAGCATCTAGTGAAATTATAGATCAGATGGAGGTGTATCGGGCTACTAATACGAAAGTCTCGTCATATTCAACTCCCTCTACTTGTGAAAACCCTCTGGCCACAAATATTTCTTTGTATTTTTCGATGCTTCCATCGACAACATGATTGATCTTTTAAATCCATTTGTAAGTCACTACAAAATTTCCCTCTGGTCTTGGAACAACATACCATACATCTTTTTTAATATAGATTGGTATTCTTCAGTCGTGAAATATTTCCATACATGTTATCTTGAAGCTTCTCCATGACAAGATGGATCTAATTCAATAATGTGGGTCATGGCCGAAAGGTAGCTTGAGAATATCTTTGGTCTCTTGCTTTCTTTGGTTGTTCCTTGTGGGGTTTTATGACCTTCTACTTCTTGTAGAGTTTTTTGGGCCCAAGCATGCCTTTTATGTCCAACTATAATGTCTCTGGGTATGTTTCTTGGAGCAACTGAATTTGTTGGAGAAACTGGATCAACTGGAGCTATTTGCAAGATACCAGATATATAAAATATGCAGAACAGAAACGAAATGCTAGAAATGACAGAATAACAGTAAAATATCCAGCATAATCTTCACAATACATAGAAATGATATACGAAATAGCAACAGAAATAGCACTTTGAATCAGATAGCAATGTTCATAGGACTCTTCGAGGGGGAAATCTCCAGTCGAGCAGTGCTCTATTAAAATAATATCCAAGCTAGGGTTCTCATACCCTCGACTTCTATTTATACTAAAAAGAAGCATATAGAGGAAGATCCTTCTAGAAGTGGAAGCTTCTATTAGGTCTTCTTACATCCACCTTATTCTATTTTATTGAAAGGTCTTATTAATATTGACCTTTATTACATCTAAATACATTGATCTACCTATGTGCGGGTTAGGACCTTAACATGTCCGCCCCCTTAAAAACAACCTTGTCCTCAAGGCTTGCGATGTGGAAACTACTGCAGAATG
>JASDQU010367223.1:0-11527 GCA_032191745.1 Picea mariana
AATGATAAACTCAACCACCTATAACGTATAAATGTTATGCATTGATGTCCCATGTAATGAATGTTATAGAACCTGTAAACCATGAACAAGAAAAAGAACATGAAGAGTGGAGAAATGCTATGAATGATGAATATGAATCCCTTATGAAAAATCACACATGGGAATTAGTTGAACTACCTGGAAAAAAAAGTCCCTATTGGAAGGAAATGGTTGTATAAATCTAAATTTAAAGAAGATGGTAGGATTGATAAATATAAGGAAAGATTAGTTGCAAAGGGATATTCACAAAAGGAGAGAACTGATTAAGATGATAATTTTTCACTAGTAGCTAAATTAAATACAATTAGAGTACTGATTTCCTTAGCTACAAAACATAATTGGAAAATACATCAATTAGATGTCGAATATGATTTTCTAAATGGTGATTTAAAGGAAGAGGTTTATTTGGTTCAACCTAAAGGGTTTGTCAAGAAGAGAAAGGAACATCTAGTCTACAGATTAAGGAAATCCTTATATGGTTTGAAACAGGCACCGAGATCATCGTATGTAAATATAGATACCTTCTTTTATCATAATGGGTTTGTGAAAAGAAAAAATGATCCTAATCTGTATGTTAAGAAATATGAAGAAGGAAATGTTTCTTTAATATATTTATATGTGGTTGATTTCATTATTACAGGAAGTGCATGTAAGTTAATTGAAGATATTAAAATTCAATTGTCTCAAGAATTTGAAATGAAAGATCTTGGCGAATTGCATTATTGTTTAGGACTTGAGGTTTGGAGAGAGCCTGGTAAGACATTGATCACTCAAAATAAATACACAAAATAAATTCTTATAAAGTTCAATATTAGTGAATGTAAATCTATGTCAACTCCCTTAGAACAAAATGAAAAGTTATACAGTGAAGATGGAACTAAAGGGGAAGATGGTACTTTATATCGTCAGTTGGTGGGAAGTTTTAACTACCTCTATTATTGGATAAATCGGTGGATGCAGATATAAACTGATCTCCCTAGATCCACCTGGATCTAGAACAAAACAAGACAGGACATGATGCTTTCCCTAAGATTTAATCATTGAATTTACTATCAAACAAGAGATGAATGACATACCTTTGAATATCGATTCCTTATATCTTTGTTGTCCCTGCTCTGCTCTGGTGCTCTTGTGATATTGGATCACAATGAAACACAAACCAACCAAAGTGAAAGAAACAAAAGTATATTCAATGAAAACTTACACATGTGATCAAGGAGTCATGTAATAAAATGAGAATGATTTTATGGGAAAGAAACATGCCACTGTATTATATTAAGTAAAAGTGGAAGATACAACCAAACAACCTTGATGTTGCAAGGTTCCCTTTCAGTGTCCCTTTTCTCCAACACACACACTTGCTCCAAACTTGTATGAAGATGATCCACAATAGCTTGATGGTCAAATGGAGACCTCAAACATCAATTGAGATAGAATCCCTCACATAATTATCAGCCTATTCCTTCATAAATTCCTTACTTGATCTAGATTTCTCTTGCTTACTTGCTTAACCTTTTCCATTAGAAATCCATCATTATATAGGAGAAGGAGAGATGGTTAAAGAGATTAGGATGATCCCACCAAATCATAGAATCCAGTAGGATCCCAACCATATGGATGCCACCTCATATTCTAGAAGATTCCCTTCTAGAACCTTTGTGAACTTCATCCTTTCCTTAGTCTTAAAACATCGCCGCACCCTGTCTATAGAGTAGCCTATGGAAACTCCGCAAGCCAAGTTTAGGACAGCCTGTGGAAATCATGCATTTCCGCACTATGTCTTATGTCTACCCTGCGACGTCCTTCTAAAAACAAGATTTTTAGAGGAGGAAATTAGTCACTTTTCTAATGAGAAAGATCACTTTGGGAGCCTAAACACATGCTTATAGAAAAATCACCAGGGTGACCAAAATAATGTGTAGAAAAATCCCCCCCAAAGTATGAGTCTGGAACTCATGACAACTCAAATACTTTGTAAAATGTGTGTGTGTGTCGAGAACAAGGAGCACACCAATCGGGAACCGGAAAACAACCAAGCATCTATGCAATATTATACCATTTCTAAGGTAGGCGTTCCCATGCTCAGACTACAAATGAGTTAAATCATAAATCTCAGTCATGGCCACCAATCATACACCATGGATCCATGTCATCAATATTCTACAGAGCCACCAAGAATACACTCTGGATCTATGTTCTAGAAAACTCAAAATCAGACATAGCCACAAGACATACAAAGTGGATCTATGTGTCAATTCAAATCATAAATACTCCATCGCAACCTGGACCAAAATGGTGATATCCAAGGTATTCAATCCCATCGTCCGTAGGTATGAATATAGCCATGCAATTACAGGTGTTGAAGTCGAACATGGTAGAAACCACTTGATTACCGTCCATTGATGAAAGCTGTTAACAAGTGTGAGTGAAATCACCATTGATGGTAATGACTCCCGAGGTACCTCAGTACAATCCATTGAATTTGAATAAATGAGCTGAAGTTGAACACTCGATGGAATCTCTCGATCAAGGACCAATGATGTGAATCCACTGTTGAAAGCGAAGAAACCTGCCATTGAGGCATGTAGGTTATAAGGTACTAATTGATTTCTTTGTCTTATTCATGGATAATGAGTTGAAGTCGACAGGAAAAGGCTTGTCATAGGAGGGCCTTGATGTATCCTCCATCAATGACATGAAATAAGTAACAAATTTAAGGTAGATAAAAGTGTGACGATGATTTGAAACTGAAACAGGGAAGGCCGACATGGTAAGAATTGATAACTGCAAATGGAAAACTCGATAGAAGGCTTGTGCAAGGTTGGAATTCTCTTGAACATATGAACGACATGAAAATGGTCTTGGTAGCATTGACTCAGAGACGAATCAAGATATGAACTTGCAGAAGGTCAAATGAGAGACAAATGAATTTCCCAACCCGGATATAATGATAAAGGGGGTGTCATGTTTAAGAGTGACTATTACGGCCACTAACACAAATACAGAGACATATTTCTTTCCCAAATTTCCACCACCATTTCTAGCGAGTACCTATTTATTTTTACGCAAGATTGAGGAGGATAACATATGCTTGTTGATGTAAGCTCATCCTTCGAATGAGTCCCTCGAAGTACGTTTAACGAACCCTAAGAATGAGTGGTTCAGCCCCATATGGGTCTTTAGATGTTTGTTTAATGAGTTCAAAGAGAGAAAAATCGGGGGTTTTTCATAATTTGAGAGTATGAAAAACACTTAAAGAGGACTCTCTCAGTTCCTTTTTCATAAATTGATTTAATGAGACCAAAAAAGTGATAAACTATCGCCCATCAAATGTTTTCTTTAAATACTTTTACGAGCATGAAAAGAACAAGGTTGCTTGGCAATCTTTTCATTTTTACGGAGTGTGAAAAGATCTTAAAGGATACTCCATGAGTTTCTCTTTTCCTGTTAACATGACGAGTATGAAAAGGTGACAGAAGTATACTTGATTGTGTTCTCATTGATTTACGAGCATGAGAACGAACAAAGACTAGGCTTGAGGTTTTTTCTGAAAAACCTAAAAAGTATTTGTACATGCGACAAACGTAAAAAAAAACAAATTAAGAAAAGTATTTGTATTTCATCATTCAGGCTCCAAGATCATTCATCTGCGAAAAAATTACAACACTCACAATACCATAAGAACATTAGGTTTTAGATAAAATGAATAAAATAATAGAAAATATCAATGAAAAAGTAAAAAGTGAATAAATATAGGTGAAAAATCTTTTTTTACCATTTCATTGTCATTTTAACCAAAACTTGTCCACAAAGCCCCTTTCTAACTCAAACTTCCTATGTCGATTTTGGGAGGCATGAGAAACCATTCGACGAATGAATTCCGCTAAAGAGGTAATCTTCTTGTCCTCTTTCTTTTCCATGGATTAATTTTCTTTTTCACTAGTTAAAAAAAAAGTTTTTGAGTTGGATATTAGGCCGGTAGGTGCGCATAGGGGCCACCACAGGTGGTGTATATCGGGCTCTACGGAAACCATAGGTTTCCCTAGGCAGCCTTTGGTTCACCTGTGGAAGTTCCACATTGTGTATAAAGCTTCACTTGCGGAGGGTGAAACTCAAAATTTCTCTATGTGCATTTAACCAATAAAAATTTCCAAGGAAGTAAAATAAATATGCTGACTCCTTCCTATGGTTCCCATGTAGGTTTTTGAATGCCAATATGTTGGAGTGGAGGGAGAGGGAACACGAGGATGATGATCACGTCATCAGGAATGACTCGGGCATAGCTAATGCCCTCTGACAATGCGGGATCCTAAAGTTCTTCAAGATCCAGGGCATGAGGGCCCAACTGAGTTTGCTTGAGTACTTAGTCCACATGTGGGATGTGGATCAATAGTTTTTTCATGTGGGAGCCCACATAGTCTCTTTATATATCGAGGATATCTATTTTCTGATGGGATTATCATGTCATGTATCCCATGTGACTTTGACAGGTGACAGAGGCAATGGTTTACTGATGAGTGAGTATGTCCACCGATATTGTGATCCTGATGCCGAGAGATGTAAGGGAAAAGTTTCTATTAGGGGTGTTCAGGATTTACCCCTATGGACTATCCTGTTCACTATCTCACATATGACAAGGAGTGCATATCCTCACATGGCACTCCAAAGTTACTTCCAGTATGGAGTGGAGTGCATGGATCCCCGGGTATTTAACTGGTGTGACGGGGTTCTTCGCAGTATGAAGAAACATCTGACAAAGTGCAAGAAAGGTGACCTCAAACAATTCGGGTATGGATCCATTTTAGTGTCCTTCTTCCTCGAGAGGGTTCCTCACTTGCGCTTATAGGTAGAGTGGGGCTTGCCGGCCCCATGAGATCTAAGGATGAAAATATGGTGTGACCTCATGGCTTGGCATGTGGCGGGCCCTATTGTCAAATACAATGATGTGTTCTTTGATTAGCTGAGGCTTTAACTAATTATGGTAGATGATTATGCATATGCTGATTTGGACTTCAGAGGTGACCCAGACTTGGTTCTACCCGAGGATTCTCAATGGGGAAACTTAGGTAAGAAGCACAATTTTGTTTTTATAATGTTTTTGTAAATTTTGAAATATGAAATGTTTTTTATGTTTTCAATCTGATGACTAATCAAAAGCTCTTTTGAGAAAGTAGATGTAGGACCGCACCGGCCTCTAGGTACATCCCCCATCTAGAGATGAGGGGAAGCAGTTGAGGTAGTAGGATGGGATGTCGATGATTGCAAGGCGATCAAGCAAAACCTGGACAAGTTGACAGTGGATGTCCCAGATATCTCTATCGATGAGATCCCGAGACGATATCAACGCCATACTATAGGCGTATCTAGTTTTCTTAGTCGACTGCTCCGTAGGGTTGCATGGGAAGTTGTGTGTTATCGTGAGCAACATCCTTGATGCTATTTTGTATATGAAGCCATTGGCTTCACATTTTTGATATTTTGGTCTTCGGAAAAAAACACTTTTTTAAATTTTTTTTATCATTATATATACATGAGGCTTATGCCGACTTACTTTATTTATATACAAAATGTGATTGGATTTATAAATGTCTCAAATGTCTGTCCAACACATAATTATCTAATGCAACTGTTAATGTATTTAGACATCTAGGAATGTGATGATATTCAATGTAATCAAAATGACGTTCCAATAGGCGAATTCGTAAATATACCCTCAACAAAGTAGGACTTCAGATAGCATAGACATTACTCAAATGTAGTACCACTAATTGTGAATCAATTCATACAACAAGATGACGGATTCCAAGTGAAACAATGTCGGTCAACAATTCGATGAATCCACTGTACTCCACGATATTGTTAGTTGCACGACTGAGGCAAACACCATGTAGACTAAATAATTCATTCGTGGGTGTGTAGATTGCCTAAGTAGTGAATTCTAGGTTCTGAGTACTACGACTAGCGCCATCGACGAAGCCAATGTGGGGTAACGAAGACACCGACATTTGGAAACCAAGAACAATGCAAGGTAAGCAGTTGGGGGTAGAAAACAAATAACAAAAAAGCACACGAAAAGTAGCACACAAGAGTATGATACAATAAAAATACAAGAACTCATGCAAACATAACCTAAGAATAGTACTTCTTCAAGTAAATCCCATTTCTTGGTTCACATAAACGAATTCCATCATAATCCACTAACTCATAAGCTCCCTTCTCCAACACTCGTTTAATAATGTAAGGACCTCGCCACATAGCCTCGAATTTTCCAGACCCTAGTAAATCATGATCTTGTTTGTAGAGGAACACTAGATCACCTTTAGAGAAAACATGTGTCTTGAAATGCTTGTCATACTGGGATTTGACACATTTTTTCTGAGCTTCAATAATCTGGGTGGCATCACAATGGGTTTCATCTAATTGCATCAGGTACAATAGACGCTCCTCTTCAGTAGAGGTGTTGGGGAGAAGTTCAACAGATAGCATCAAACATGGTATCTCACATTCAATCGATAGGAAAACTTCAATACCATACACTAATTGGAAAGGTGTAAATCCCGTGGAAGACTTCACTGATGTCTGATAGGCTCATAATGATGAAAACAACATTGTGTGGCAACTTGTCTTGTGAATTCCTATTATCCGTCGAAGCATAGTAATAAGATCTTTGTTTATCTCTTCAACCTGGCCATTGGCTTGTGGATAGTAGGGGATTTAGTTTTCATGCCGAAGATCCAAATTTTCGGTAAGCTCGAACATCATGAAATTTTGAAAATGGCTACCATGATCAGTAACGATAGCTTGCGGGATTCCAAAACAAGTGATTATATGATTGAATATGAACAGTGTTGCAGTTTTCCTGGTGTTATCGAATGTAGGTATCGCCTCAACCCACTTAGTGAAGTAATCCACTGCTACTATGATGTATCCATGCCCCTCGCTCGAGTGAGGGTTACATGTCATGAAGTCAATGCCCCATTTTGTGAAGGGACCAATGGAAACTAGAGGGTGTAAAGGAGAAGGATTAGATCTTTTTATTATATGTTTGACAAGCATGACACTTCTGGACAATAGTAATACAGTCTTTAAACAAAGAAGTCCAGAAGTACCATACTCATAAGATATTTTGGGCAGTGGCATACCCAGACATATGACCACCACATGCTCCAGAGTGGCAATGACTCAAAGCTTTCTCAGCCTCATCGTAGGTGAGACATCGTCGAAAAATTGAGTCAACACCACGGTGATAACAAGGGTCACCGAGAATTATGTATTGACGAGCTTGATATCATATACGATGGTGGTCCATACTAGAAATGTCGGGCCGGAAAGTTTGATTCTGTAGATAAATGGTAATATCTCCATACCAAACGTCATCAGAACTGATCAGAAAAATGGAGTCATCAGGCAAGGAATCCTCTACCACATTTTTTGTATCAGTCAAGGGAAGGTTACATATCAATTCGGCAAATACAAATGTTTCTTAGACTTTTCACGTTCAAACTCTAAGTCAAAGTCTTGGAGAATCACTATCCATTTCGAGTACTTTTCCCCTAGCAATTGGCGTGTAAGGATTTTTCATAGGGTTGCAATCGAAAATGAAAGTGGTCTTACGTAATAATATATAATGATGAAAATTTTGGACAACTTGAATAGCTGCCAAGGCCAGTTTCTCCACATGTAGGTATTTGGCTTCGGTAGTAATGAGACTCTGACTCAAATAATAAATTACATGTTCGTCTTACGAATCATATTCTTGGACTAAAACCATGGAAATGGTAGAGTCCGAAGTGGCGAGGTAAAGGAAATAGTCTCGACTGTAATTGGGTGGGAAAAGTGGTGGTGTACAGGTTAAGGGAAGTTTTAAAGCTTCAAATGATTTATTGGCGGTATCCTCCCATACAAACTCGTAACCTTTCTTCAACAATCGAGTAAATCCTAGTGTTAACTCAACATAATTGGGAATGAATCGACACAAAAAATTTCACTTCCCTAATTCCATGAAGTGACACAATAAAACCCAGAAGTCGGTCGGACTCCACACACAAAAAAAATTTGTGTGGGTTTAAACGTATACGATAATAATGATAGTGAATGAAAATGGATTGTATATGGGTTGGGTGATTGTGGAGATGCATGGAATGGGTCGGTAGATCATCGAGATACGGTTGTATGATGTTCTTGATATCGTGAAAATCATAAGACATGGCGCATTGAAAAGTCGCACCAGCATTCTTTAAATCGAAAGGCAGTTTCTAGTAGGAAAAAGTACCCCAAGGACAAATGAAAGAAGTCTTATGTTTATCTGTAGGAAAAATATTAATCTGATTATAGCTAGAGAAACCATCCATTAAGGAGAAGATTTCTCTCACAGTGCAATCATCGACGATTTAGTCAACGAAGGGGCTTGGACAATTGTTCTTAGGAAAAGCTTTATTGATATCTCTATAATCTACACAGACATGGATCATGCCTTGTTTTTTGTTGATCGGAACTAGATTGGAGACCCAATTTGTTAAAGCCACAGGATAAATAAATTCGACCTTAAGAAGTTTTTCAACTTCAATTTTGATAGCAGCAACTTTACAAGGGTGGACTGGGAGAATTCTCTTCTAGACAGGTTTAGTGCCTAGGTAGGTCTTAATTTCATGCACAATGATATCGGGGTCAATACCCGACATCTCTTCGTAGCTTCAAGCGAAAACATCACAAAATTCTTGAAAAATGTCTTTATAAGTGACGACCTCATGAACAGAACATGAGGCTCCGATGTAAACATTTTCGACAATTCCATGTTTAATGGATATGTCAAGAGTAACGGTGGGTGAGATATTACTCAGTTTCCCTTCATATAGAATGTCGTGGGATGAGTCGGGAACAAAATAAATGACAACAACGGTCGACGGAGTCAAAATCCATTGGTAACTCTCTATGGTGTGTTGTTCTAGGAAGAGAATGGAACGATGATGTCCATCGTCCAATGGGGTGTCTTCCATAGACATGACTAACATGATCATCTCGTCGGTAGGAAAGATCACATGAAACGTTCGGGATATGAATCACCAAGAGAGGGAGTAGAATAGGTTGCCAATTGAATGAATTGATAAGCGGATTCAACCGAACTTAAGGGAATTTTTTCTCCTTATTGAAGATAATCACTGAGGTTGGGTACTATCCACAGGTCATGAGATGCGGGGGTTTCGTGGATGGAGGTGGAAATCATCTTGATTGAGGCAAAATAATGGGGTGGAACATTGGGTGGTGGTATTGGGAAGGTGCCCATAAATGTGGAATCTTTCAGGAGACACACCCCAACATTCTCATACCCAGGAGGTGTATTTGAGATAAAGATTATGTTGCTCGTACGAGAATCAGATTTGAAAAAGGTCAGTTGGTCAACCGTAACGACTTTTCCTTGATGTGGGAAACGTAACACATGAAAAAAGGTTGACATGACGGAACACATGGAATCAATCCAACTACAGCCAAGTAAGAGGTTATAGTAAAGAGGTGCATCAAAGACCTCGACCTCAATGTTGATCGATTTTCCTTCCAACGTAATAGACAACGAGGGAAGAACACTGTAGGGTTTAAAACCAGAACCATTGAAATCCTTAAGTGTATTGTGTGATTCAATGAGGGGAGGAGAGCCAATGGATTTATAACAAGTAACTGACATAACACACATCGAGGCACCCTCATCAATAACGGTTCTACAGATGTTCTTGTTCGCGAAAATAACTTGAATTTGAAACGCTAACTGAGGAGGTAGCCTTGGAATGTGATCTTCTAGGTCAAAGATTATCAAATTTGTATATGTGGGATCAATTCCACTAATGGACTTTAACAGTGCCTTCCGTTGAGCGAGACAACTTTGAAGGACTTCGAGATATGACATCGCAGAGGGTGCTTGCACAAGATCTTCTACAATGTTGTAGTTTTGAGCAGCACACGCATGTGGATTAAAGGAAGACTTTTGAACAATGCCCTTTGGGGGAGGGAGGAGAACTGTATCGAGACCCGTTCATTTGAGATGAAGAGGACCATTGGGAGGTGAAGTTGAAGGAGGTGGTTGAACCAACAAAGGTGGTAAATCATCAACTTTCTCCTTTGAAGGAGAATAATCTTTGGCTCGAGTGGTGATTGAAAAGTCACTCTTGGTAKAATTACGAGTACACATAAGGACATATRAAGTGGTGGAAGGAGAGGGTTGGTCATGAAGGACCAATTGAGCCTCCTTTTGAGAAGGGAAAGGTTGTGAAAAAAYGGTASGTGTGCAAGGCTTTCTGGTCCCTTGAAGGAACTTAGTGACCTCAGCACGTCTTGGACAATCTTTAGTGTAGTAATCATCACTACAGATAAGGCAAGGATATTGGGGTTTACACTTATCCTTATCATTAGCAGACTGTGTCTTGGGTTTATTGGATTGCATATTATTATTTCTATTCTCCTTATTCTTACCCTTTCCTTTTTTAGATTTATTTTTGCCGGAAGGGGTGGATTGAATGGAGTTAGCCTCAAAAGTTTTGTCAGTGAAAGGAGTAGGATTCGAAGCACTTTGAACATTAGAAGTAATAGATTTGGGATTGGTGTGAGTGGTCGATGTGGATTTACCATCAATGTGGAAGGTGTCAATCACACCATCAACATCATGAGAAGTTGCTCAGGTTGTTGAGGTATTGGTGGTAGAAGGGTGAGGGGCGTCAGGGAGAAAGTCGTAAACAATGTTCATTTGCGAATAAACGAGATCTAGGTACTGAGCATGACTAATCATCTGTTCTTCAGTGACAAATCCACCCATGTAAATATCATGAGAGATTTTATTGACGAATGATTTGGTGAACCATTCAACCAATAATTGATCAAGAAGGTCGAGTTTGATAAAGCGTATCCTCCATCTCCACTCATGAATGTGATCGGAAATGTGAGTGGTAGAGGATCACTTAAAGGAACTTAAAATCTCGGTTAATGTCTCATAGCGGATGGGAAATTAGTAATGTGTGCGAAAATCCATGGCGAGGGTATTGAAGTCATTAAATAAGCCTCGCAGTAATTCTATGTACCACTTTGCAGCTGAACCCGTGAGAGTTCATTGGAAGAGTCATAATCGAATGGAGTCTTCCATCAAAGAGTTGGATAAGCAACAAAGGTGAAAATTCATAACATGGTTGTTTATGTCTTCTCCCAATTTACTGTCAAATTTGGGAATGTCAGACGGTACCTTAGCTGGTATAACGAGCCAATGGGGAGAATGTAATATAGGATCATTCAATATTCTAGACAAGTCGGGTAAATCCAAAGTGGCTAAAAAGGGCAACTGTTGATTCACTTGAGGGTACTGGAGACTTTAGGGAGGAAGTCCCATCGGTATACTAGTAGGGCCATAAGCAGTCTGCATGTAAGTCGAAGTTCCTGATAGATTCAGACATGGATGTGGAGGCATGTAGCCCATAGCGTTGGGTTGGTTGGAAATGTTCTTGTTAGTCTC
>JASDQU010367224.1:0-11527 GCA_032191745.1 Picea mariana
CCAAAAAAAAGCTTGTTGTCCAAACTTTATGCAGACCATCAACAATGTCTCTATCAACTCAAATCATAAAAACACATAATCTAAAAACCATACTTACCACTTTGAGGGGCAATTTTTATTTTATCACTATTGTCCCCCTTTGATTTCCCAGAAGTATCTTGTGGTTGATTTGAACCTTGAGGTTGTATTTCATTGATTACATGGGAAAAATCATCCTTCAAATGCATGCAGGATGACATGTATTTTGAGGAATCATTTGAGGGAGAGGAAGGGGAGGCATCAACTTTTCCTTTATCTTGCACAAGGGGAATATCATTTTTAATTCTTTTACTAGCATGTGAAGATTGGACAGGCGAATCAACATTAGAAATTTGATCATTAGGATTGATAGATGGTAGAGGAGGTAATGACATATTGGGCCAGTCACGATGGTGTGAGATAGCCAGGTTGAGAATATCTTTCCATCCATCATTTGCAGGGACTTATGGTTTCAAGGAAACACGAGGAGGCACAAGCATTCTAGGGATGTTCTGAGGCTAGAAGGGGGGTCTCTTTGATCGAGGTTGTACTATTCCTTTCCTGATCTATTTAAAGAACCAAAATTGGAACAATTGGTTCAATTCCTTGGGATCAACATCAAAATGAATGGAAAATATAGGCCTTCTAGGCCCTCTATTCCAATTTCCCCTGCCTTTGTTTTTTCTTCCATGGTTTCCCCTACTAAGGAAACTCATCCTGTATCAGTAGTTCATCAGTGACTAAGCCCTTAATAAACCATACATGACATTCTTCTTGTATGAATAAAAATTTTGCCATAGAAATTGACACGATATACTTGCAAATCCATCCATAACAAACTATTTAATAATCACCAAGTGAGAAGGGGGTGATATGGTTCATGGGATATATGGAGGGAGTGTAATGAGCGAAAGTTGGTATAATGAGAGGGAATAAATACACGAATATTTGTCAACAATTATTAAATAATTTAACTGTGTAATAAAATACCAAAATATCAGGTGCCAACCATTGTTGTGTTATCTCTTTTGTCATTGTTACACAAACCCTTTTAATTTATTTTACAGAACAGGGTAGTCAAAAATGAAATTGGGATTATGAGGGGAATATTATGAAAGTGGTAGAATGACAATGACATATTATGTATACTGTTCATATAAAAATAGATCCAAACAAACAATCAAACATATCTCTATTCATACCTCCACAATTCAATTAGTATTCACTTTTCAAAACCACAATTTAAACTGTTACTTCCTTTACAAATTAATTGTTGGCTCCCAAACAATAATTTATATGCTCATAAATATTCAATTACATCATCCTTCTCACCCATATAAACTTTATATAAAATTCATAACAATAATGTTACAATCGATATGATAAACGATAATAACCCTTTGAGCCAAAACCATTCATACTCCAATGCTAATTTTTTTTTTCTTTTTAAAACCAATAGAATACACATAGTGATTCCAACCATTTATATCCCATTCTTATTCTTTAAAACTAATAAGAACATGTACAATATGTACCACCACTTGTCTTTTATTTAACATTGTTCTGAACAATCTAATTGGGCATTAAAACTCTTAATCAGGCCCCAATCCATACACACATGGGTCTCTTTTAAATATAATAAACCTAAGGATTGATTCTAATAACCTTTGAATCAAATAACATGCAACTCTTAAGCCCAAGATTCACATAAAAAATTAGGTACAAACTTCTTTTATAATTTCCCAATGAAGAACATAACCAAATCATTCCCAATCAACCAAGAACACACAATACTTTTTTCATAACCAAAATCATGTATAATGTTTCCATTAAACTTCAGGGTAAGGTTAAAACCAACTGTGCAATTCTTTCCAGGAAACAGTGTCAATTAGGGAAACACTATGATATCTAACATCTCAGGGCTTTCCTAAGTCAAGGCAAGAAAAAATTTAAACTTGCAACAGTCCACATTGTAACCTAGAGGATCGAAAAATATCGACCATAGAAATGAAAATGGAGTGGCATATCTTAAACACAGAGACTGTTTTTAACACCCATGCACAAATCTTAGAGCTTGTCAAATCAAGGCCCAAAACCCAAGCTGACTGAGAATGCTTCACTATTATTTAATCCAATAAACCTATGCAAATATTACACACAGTAAGGAGAGAATAACCATTTCTTTTTTAAAATTCCCACAGTTAGAATAGTCACCATAAACACCATGGAAACAACACCAATACACAATTCAAAAATCCAATAACAACTTAAAATTCAAATAGACTGCGAGCAATCTTGAGCCAAAAATTGATTCATAGGGAAGAGTAACCATCATGGATGGAAGAGTAAGGAACCCATACCTGGAAAATCCTGCATGAGGAAGAAGTCAGACTATATGCCCCCTTCATGACCAAAAAACATGGAGCACCAACAACCACCAGAGACAAAAAACAAAATGCAAGAATGACTAATGCGACATGCTCGAGGGGTGTTTTAGTGATGTGCAATAAATGCATGTCGCTTCTCCCCTCCAGTCTCATTCAATTCAACATATTATCCAACCAATTCACCATAGCACTAAGCATCTAATCAACCACATATTCATTTCCATATCTCATTTTCATAGTGCACCACCCTTAGTAATGTCAAACTCTCCAAAATAACAATGTGCTATAACATTACCCCATGTGAATTCAACATATAACATTCAACAAGGTGTATAACCATTGTAGCAAGGGCTTAGTGCATCCCTCTTCTGTCACAATAATAAATTACATTAGAGTTTGTGTATAGTTCTTTTAAAAAGAGCTCCATTGTTGTCTTTTATTAATATCATTTAAACAAATTAATCCATGTTTAATCACAATATCAAAACAAAAATGATAATGATCCCTTCATCCATATGGAAGGATTAACATAATCTACGAGTGGTCATCAAAACCATCCAGTGCCATGCATCAATCAACCAAACATCTCATGTCACCATAACATTTTAAACCATAATTTGAAACATCGAACTATAAGAGACTATACTGGTACCATCACATAAGAAAACAAAATATAAGTGAAACATATCCACCATAGCACCACAAGTCAACAAGGGGGTCCCACCTACTAGTTTATTATTAATACAAATAATTAATAAAGTTTGGAAATCATTTGTGAGCATAGTATTCATCGTTGCGTTTTTAAGCATAAACAAACTAGTGACTCCAAAAGGAAATCTATTTCCAACAGATTAAGAACTTAGAATGTCTGGTTTCATGGACTAGATGAACATTAGATCAAGGAATTGTATATTAGAATGATTATGCAATAGGGGAAGTGAGGAGGTTTAAGGGAAAAAATGATTTTGGATTTGGGGAATAACTCATGGAAAGTGTTACTTATGAAGGGCTTATCCATGTATGCATAACATTCGATTAATCATAGTAAAAGAATTTTTTTCTTTAAGTACAAAATTTTCTAGTGTGCTCTTTTTGAATCTCAAGGTGGAGGAAGAAAAAGAAAGAAAAAAATAGGGATGAAAATCAAATTATCTTATCTAAAAGTAGTACTGGAAGCAGATAACAATTTCAGTGATGTCTTTAAGGAGGGACATCATGAAAGTTGTGTAACTTGATTGTTATTGATTAACAATACTTGCAGAATAACATCGTTGTGGAAAAACTGATCTAGAATTGTATTTCTGAAATGAAAATAAATTAATAAAAGAAAAACAACAGAAATGAAACAACAGAAAATAAATTAGCAAAGCAAAATCAAAGAAGTGAAACGAAATTATAATACAGAAGTAATTCCATACAACATTTTAAATTTCAATCTAATTCCATATAGTGTTTCAAGTGGGAACCATTGGTGCTATAGGAAAATAATCGCTCTTCCAAGTCCTTTAGACGATAAGAATTTTCACTAAGGACAAAAGTGATTTTAAAAGGAACCAAACATAACTTTTGAAACTTTGAATGCCTTCCTCTATCAGCGTGATATGAATCCCAAAACAATACTTTCTCATTTACCTTAAATCTGACAACTTTTGCACTTTTATTGAAATATTTCTTCACGGTTTACTATATTCTCTTTATGTTATCCAAGGAAAATTTACTTTCTTCCTCTAAACCCAATAGTGCATTTATTCTTTGAGAGATATTAGAATAATTTACTTCTTCAATCTCTAGCATCAACCTTAGATAAGAAAGTTCCAACTCGGTAGGTAAGATAGCTTCTTGACCATAAAAAAGTTGAAAGGAAGTGCAACCTGTGCTAACCTTGGTAGTAGTGTGATCTTCCCAAAGGGTGTAAGTGAGGAGGGTGTGCCATTGAAAAGTATTATCTTCAATGAGCCTCTTGATAATTCTAACCATATTTTTGTTAGTAGACTTGACTTTCCCATTTCCTTGAGGGTAATAACATGATGAGGTAAAAATTTTAACTCCTAGTTTAGCTAGACACTGAGTCATCTTAGCAAAAATAAAAGAAGGACCTTTGTCTGTAATAATCTCTAAAGGAAGGCCAAATATGGAGAAAATATTAGTTTCAGGGAAATAAATAACCTGCTCATCCTGTGAATGCTTAAGTGGGACAACTTCAGTCCATTTCGTAAAATAATTTATGGTTGTCAAGATGAAAACTTGACCTATTGAAGATGGAGGATTAATAGGAATAATAAAGTACAGACCCTAGTTTTAAAAAGAAAAGGCATGGAGGATAGGTTATAAAGGGATGGCAGAAAGACGTTCTCTCCTAGCGAAATTCTAGTACTTGTCACAAGAAATTAAAAGTTATAAGAATCCTTTAAGGCCAATAATACCCTTTTCTAATTATTTTAAAAGCAATAGTTTTATCAGAAACTTGGCCACCCACATGAATGAAATAATCTGAATATACATAGGTTTCTTGTAACAATTTATGTGCTTCCTCATTATTTACAAAGTGAAGTACTATACCATCGACAGATCTCCTAAACAAGAAGTCTCCTAAAATGACATATCTGGAAGATTCAAGACAAAGGCTTCTCCTTTGATGAGTAAGTAAGTTTTCTAGACATATTTGATTTTTCACATAATACCTCAGGTCTTTATACTATGGATGTTCATCTATAGGAAGGATTTGACTATCAATGTAAAATAGTGCTGATAGAGGGTTATCTTGTTCATAAATTTCTTCACTTTCCTTAGCATGTTGAGCCAAGTGAAGGGCTAAGTCATGTCCCATAAAGGTTTTTGACGTCATCATGGTTAAATCATGGTCCTGGATCTTGGAAAAACAATGTGCAAGCTTCTCTAGAAGATAATTACGTGAGAGAAAAAAAATTAACAGCAAGTAAAAGGACTTTTACCAATGTGTGCTTGCCTAAGATAAAGTGGAAAAATTTATCCACAACTTTAACAAGAGTGAAAGATTTTTTTTTAAATATAAGAATATCTGAATTACAATTTGACTCATGTAAGCTATTGGTTTTTCGTTATTGTGGTCATCACATTGTAGGAGGATATCATAGACTGCTTCCTTTGTGGTATTAGTATATATAATAAACTATTTCTCAAAATCTGGCTTCGCCAAAACATGTGAGAAAATAATTTCCTTTTTAATCCTTACGAAAGCATTCTCATTTTCATCAGTCCAATAAAATGAGTGATCTTTCTTGAGAATATTATGAATTGGTTTGACCATTAAAACAAAATTAGGAACAAACCTATGAACAAAGTTGATAATGTCCATAAAGGATTGAACCTCCTTTTTGGAAGTGGGGGAAGAAAAGTTTAGAATAACAATAATCCTTTCGAGATCTATGTGTATTCATGAATCAGAGACAATATACCCAAGGAGTTTTCCCTTGGTGATGCTTAAAATAGACTTAGAAGGATTTAAAGAAATGTCAAGTTTCTTGCATCGCATGAGAACCTTTCTAACATGACCAAAATGATCTAATAGGTTCTTTGAATATACACTCAAGTCATCAAGATAATTCTAAATAATCTTACCGATCAGATCGTCAAACGATATCTCCATATCTCTTTGGAAAGTGGCACCTGCATTAGATAAGACAAAAGGCACGCATTCATAAGAAAATGTGCCCTAGCATGTAATGAAAGTGGTTTTTTATTTATCTGTCCTTTTTACCGTGATCTGATTATAACCAGAAAAACCATCAAGTAAGGACATCATATGTGACCCTGCAACTTGTTGCAAAATCATTTCCAAATTAGGGAGAGGAAAATGGTCTTTTACGCTCACTCTATTTAATGCATGGAAATCAATGCACAATTAGATCTGACTTGTTTTCTTCTAAACAGGAACCAAGTTGGAAACCCACTCAGAATACTTAACAGGGAAAATTATCCCATTCTTCAATTTTTTTTCCAACTCCTTCCTAATAGTTGCTTCTAGTGTGGGGTTAATGGGTCTTTGTTTTTTCCTAACCAGTTTTATGCCTTCCTTGATAGGAATGGAATGTTGTATAAGAGCAGTATCAAAACCAAAAAGATACTCATAAGACCAAGGAAAAACATCTTGAAATTCATGAAGTAACTCGGTGAATTTCAACTTTTCAGTACATTGGGCACCTATCTTAACATTCATTGGGAAATCGAGTGTCCCAATGTTCAAGGAAATGGTTTCACCCACTTTCCTTTTTGACTCCTATTCTTTATGTGTTTATTTGTTTCCTACATCACTCAATGATAATGAACTTTCTACAGGAGTCAAGCCCTTTGAAATTTTATTATTATCCATGGATATAATCTCCTTGGGATTATATGGTTCATTTTGTATGAAAGAACAAATTCTTTAATCATTAGGGAATACCTACCATGACTCTACATTGTCAGGGATATTAGGATGATGTAAGGATTGAAAAGTACAGTCAGGTCTTTGTAGTAGAAGTTACCAAGTAGGAGAGGCTACAAAAACAACTAACCTGCCAACCATTGAATTAAGTTCCCTTTTAACATGAGCGATGTTAAATGATAATAAGTTTGAGATAAGCACCCAAAAAACTTGGTTGTAATTCTTCATCAACTTGTTTCTAGGAAAATTTATTTTTCATACAAGGTTTACAACAAGTTCAGAGTCCCCAAAAACTGTAAGGTGAACACAACCTAAATTATAGGCATTTTCAATACCTAGAAGTAATGCTTCAAATTCAGTGGCATTGGTTGTGCAAGAAAACTCTAACCTATAATAAAAGTTGTGAATTTTACCTATAGATGAGTAAAAGATAATTATAGCTCCATAACCTTCGTTTGAGCATGAACCATCAAAGTTCATATGCCACATCCCATCCTCTGAGTCAATTTGTTTCAGGGTAGTTTTATCCTCATCTGCAAATATGGAATACACTCCTAGGTCCTCCTCAACATAATTTACATTAGGTTGTGGAATACTTTTTATATATGGTGAAATTCTTCCCTCCCTTAGGACTATGATGTTCTTCACATTTCGAGGAATGGATAAGTGTGTCCCATCGAGTGAGAGATATCCACATGTCAAGGCTTTCCATTTTCTTCCTAATATGATTGAATAATTACTTACTAGCATGTCAATTACCTAAATATCAAGGGTTGTCCTTATTTCAGGATGTGCACATAGAACCAAAGTCACATCTTTGATTTCACCTATAGTTGATTGTTGTAAACTATTATAAGAGAGCATGCTTCTGTCATTTTCATTTGTACAAGACAAGTCTAGCTCTTCCATAATAATTTTCTACATTGCGCTTAGGTTCGAACTATCGTTAGTTAGAAAAAATTGGATATTTTTTCCATAATCTTTACAGAAATTAAAAATTGAGGGTTTTTACAGGGTGTCTAAAATTATTTACGCCTACTTTATTTACAATAGAATCCTCTTATTTTACCTCTTTGGAGAGATTGACTATGGTGGAAGTGTTTCCTTCCATAAAAAAATTTAGATGCTTTTGTTGCTTAGGGATGACAACCATGTCCATAAGAGTAGCATCAACCTTGATATTAGCCAATTGGTTGAGAATATTATATTTAGAAGAGGGAAGAGGAGAAGGGACTCCTTGACTATTAGGAGTTTTGGTAGCTTGTACAGTAGCAGTTGTTGAAGATGATCTTGGGCTAGAACAAGTACGAGGGGGATCATATTTTACATTTGAAGCATAGGATTTATTCCTAGTGTTTATGATCATGACATCCTCTGGTTCTACAAAATCTAGAACAACAGTAGTAGTTTCAGGGATTTTGAGAAAGATGTTATCTCTAACACTCTTATTTACCTCAAAAGTAATTTCCTCATGATTTTCATCATAAAATTTACATGAAGTGCAAGTCATGATGGCTTTGGGCTGAAAGTTGTTTTAATTGGGATTCCTAAAAGATGGTGAAGAGGAAGATGAGGCTTTGGGAGTAAGTGAAGGGACATCTCCCTTTCCCTCATAAAATATCATTTGATTATTCATATCTTGTACAAGTTGTTAGAGGGAAGACATATATGTTTGCTTAATTAAGTCTCCTTTGGGAAGACATGTTCTTTCCAGTTATTCATAATACTCTAGAAAAGTATGCAGAGTAGAACGAATATTTTCAATAGATTTTTATTCAAGCCTATGAAAATAAGGGGAAGGTATGGTATTATAGTAATTCATAAAAGTGGCTTGGTTCTAGGGGTGAATAAGTTCGAGAATTTGATTATATAAGTTGGTGAAATGTAGGTTGAAAGACTTGATAGTCTAATTGTCTTTGTACGTAATGTTATTGTATTCCTGTAATTGTTCAATTGGGCTCTTAGGCTGCCCACAAGTAGATTTGAACTAGTAAACTAACTCTTCCCTAGTGGAAATAATCTTGGGAGGAAGATCAAATAAAAATGTCGTTGCTTTACCTTCAACGGAGTTAACAAATAAGCGCATACAAGTATCAGTGTCATTAGATCTTATATTGTGATAGGAATTAGAGAATACCACCAAGTGTTCATTTGCAGTGACTATGTTATTTCCTGAAAACCTAGGGAGATGCTCTTTGAATTTTGGTAATGGATGAGTAGCAGGTGCTAGGTTCAAAGGAGAGGATACATTCCATGGGGTAGTAGTAGCTTCCTCTTTGAATTGAAATATGGCACAAACCCCCTTCCCTTCAAAGGGTTTCTCGACCTCCTAGTATTGGATTGTTCAAATCACTGAGTCAAAGCGACTCCTTGGGTCCTTGCGGGCACCCAAAACCACTCTACCCACACACACATAGGTCCTTCTCTCAAGTGACCATGGATATGGCCATGGGCCTATCTATTCATGATTCAAACTTCAGGGTTATCCCGAACTCCTCCTCCAACTTCTTCTGAAGTGTGCTCCTCCGATTCTTCGTACTTTCATCATATTTCTCCTCAGAATCACCGTCCCCACTATGGTTCGGGTTTCGCACCTTCGCTAACCTCTAGGACTCTCACCATGAGATTTTGGATTCCCAATTTCTGAATTCCTTAACCTGTTGCCACATGTTCTCCTCAATATCTATGGCTGAAATCAGCTCGCAACTTTGGACTTCATGACTTTTCTTTCAATGGGTCTTCAGACTTCCTGAAATCCGAAGTGTCAAAACTCCTTATGACTACCTTTCATGTATCTCTCCTAGATATGATGGTCTGGAATTGTTGGTCTCCCTCTAAAACGAATATTGTCCACTAACTCTTATGGAAACCTCAAGAATGTCTCTCTTTGAATATTTTCCTCCGCTCTCTCTCCTGAGTTTTACATCTTCAATTTACTTCCGTTCCTCTGAACACTTCCTTCAACACTTAGTCAAATTTTCAACCCGTGCACACCTTGCAATGGGTCCTCCTCTACACTCAACTCCTCTGTCAATAATCTCACATTCCTTGGGCTTGTTCTCTAACATCTTCTCTCTCTCGTGACTAAATCACACTATTTTGCCTTGAGATTTCAAGTCGAAATAGACTCATTCATGCACTCCTTATGTATGCTATGCACTCCTTACATGCATAAGTTTCACGCTACCTCTTCTGAGCTTTGAGTCAAAATATACTCGGTCACACACTCCTTGCAGATGATCTGTAGTCCTTGCACTCACCTAAAGAAGGGAAACAATTGAAACTTATTCAATCTTCACAGTGAATCATACATTCATCCCTGTAAATGCATTCATATATATAAGAACAAGAAATAAAAAATATTTGAGAATAAACAAAAGTCTACCATTCACTCATCTAGATAGACACAACAACAACAAAATTTGGGATAATGTCCATCTGCTATATTTATTCAACTGAAACTTACATACATTCCTACAATTTTTCTCTGTATCTCCCATCTCTTGACTACAATGGTAATCTAAAACATTAGATTCAACAGCCTTTCAACCAAACTCTCCTAAGCAACAATACAAACCTTTATACAAAGGGTGCTCTTTGAGCCTTTCCCTCCAACTACTCTATGCTATCTTATCAAAATTAAATTCTACCAACTACTTAACATCTATTACAATGAATATTGAGTTAGACAGATAAGAGCATACGCTCCAAATATGTACTGTGATCCTTTTCATTAAAAAAAAATTACATCTTCCCATAGATCCTACGCGATGGATCAAGCTCTGTTCATTCAAGAAGTTCATAATTCAAAAATATTTTTCAGATATTACATTAATACATTGATCTTTGAAATTCAAAACATTTCAAAATATGCACTAGTGCATCGAGCTATCTTCCATGCATGCTTTGCTGGTGATGCTCCTACATCATACTCCTTTGGCTGAAAAATTCATGGACTCTTGTCCATGAGCTCCTACATTGATATTCCATGCTTCTAGATGTCTTCTTAACCAACCCAACTGGTGTCTTCCATTGGTCATCCTTTCCACTTTACCAAATATTTAAGATATGTTTTCCTTCTGGTCTTCTTACCAATTCGTTGATCTATGATCTTCTCCATCTGCGACTTCTTTGCTACATGAATCTGTTTCTCCCACTGGATCTTCCTTTGATCTTCAGATCTTATGGATCCATATTCCTAATATGGATATAAGTCTACAATTTTGAATATGGGAAAACTACCCACATCTTCTAGAAGATCTATTTCATAATAATTTTCTCCAAATCTTCTCAGAATTTTACATGGCCTTATCTTTTTCAATTTCAATCTATTATATCTTCCTCTTGGGAACCTCTCCTTCCTTAGATTGTTATAACCCTAATTTTCACTAGACATGCTTACCTGGCATCAAGATATCTCAGATTCCTTCTTTTCCAAAACACCACTGAACAACTCTTCTTAAAAACCCCTTTTATAAGGACCCACGTGCCCTGCTCCATTACTGAACGCGTGTACATGCTAGCTGACCCAAGAAAGCCCACGTGTACCTACAAAAGAATGGAAAAAGGAAAGTTGGTGACATAACACACAGCTTTGGGTGAGTTAACTAAACCTTTTGGCCATGCATGGCCGGTCACTCGACCAAATACCTAGCTTCTTCTAGCCTATAAAAGAAGGTTTAGGGGTCCCATTTGAAAGGAGGAGAATCATAATAAAGAA
>JASDQU010367237.1:61-11489 GCA_032191745.1 Picea mariana
TACTAAATATGTCTATTAAGAGAAGCATCTAGAGGAAGATCCTTCTAGAAGCGGAAGCTTCTATTGGGTCTTCTTACATCCGCCTTATTCTATTTTATTGAAAGGCCTTATTAATATTGACCTTTATTACATCCGAATACATTGATCTACCTATGTGCGGGTTAGGACCTTAACACATGTCACCTTTTAAACATTTATACTTTCCAAAGGCATCAAAGCTAATGACCTTTGTATCTTCTATAGAACTAAGTATGATATTCTCAATAGAATCATGACAAATAAGTTGAGCTATGCATACATTGTTGAATTATTTGTGTTACATTATCTACGTATCTTGCCTCAACCATAGCACGAGCCACATGCAATATCCATGAAGATACACTTATCCTATTATGCATGCAAGATGCTCCGATTTAAGAGGGATTTTTATTGCCTTGATCTTCTATAACATAATTTGAACCCTCAAGTAGTGACCTTCTCTTATACTGGAATCATTTTTCCATCTTGTCTCATTAAATTTAGTCGTGTGTAATAGTTCAACTTGAAGGTACTAACTAAAGGTGGAGGTTTTCCCAAGATCATTTCCTTGCAAGTCTTCATGTCAATATGCTCATCGTTCATAGTAATACAAGTTCCATGTCCATTGTTTCCCTATCATCCATCTCTACCACCCATCAAAATATATTTACCAATAGTCATCCAACTATGGCTATCACCATTGAATTTTGTCTTTTGTAAAAACAACACTCTTTAAACGTATTTAGGCCTAATTGAATGATTGAGGCACTTTGAAGCATCACCAAAGGAATGCTTGGGAAGGGCCTCATCAATGGATCAAGCCTGATTTGACTATCATTTTTATTGTGAATATTCAAACAAAGCAATAGCCATTTCAATCAATTTCAAGGAGGTACGTTATGCATTATTGAATTCATGAAATTTGGAAGACTTCTCGTAGCTTTGCAAATCACATTTCTTGAGTTTTGGGAATGTAAATAAAAAAAGGCCTACAATGATTTGTTCATATCAAACAACATGTGATTTGAGTTAATAATTTTTTTGGTAGCTTGAAGTATTGCATTGGGATGGACACACCCACAAAAGATTTGAAATACCCATATCATACTTTAACAAAAATAGGTTGTTTATCATACTTAGAGAAATAGGTTGTTTATCATACCTATAGGAGTTGCTATGAAACCAAGAAGAATAAGTCAAACTCTTTCTATAAACCACTTGTTGAGATATTGATAGATTTAAATCCAATTCTTTCCATAACCCAACTCTTATCTCTCTTGGTGTTTATTAAATCTTAAATTAAGATAGATTTATGTTGATTTCTAAATACCATTATTATGTTATATTATTTATCTAAATAAATCCATAATCATTACATTTTATTATTAAAAAAAAAAAATCTTATAAAATTTTATTATTAAAAAAAACCAAATACTTAATTGGTTGATTTATGGGTTGATAAATTTTAATATTTTTTTTGTGAATATGTTTTTATCTTATGTAAATTTTAATTTAATTATTTTTCAAAATTGTTTTAAAATAAATTAAAACTTTTAAAAATAGAAATTTATGATAAAAAAATTCATACATCAAATAAAATTATAACTTTCATACAAAATTCTTATACAATTTGAAATCATTTTTGTCGTTTAAAAAAATGTATACCTTTCATACAAAATTCTTATACAATTTTTGTTGTGAACATCATACCTTATTATCACTTCGTAAATTCAAAGAGTCGTTTATGTTAACAAAAATACTCATTGACTCTTTGGTTCTAACTCCAGCTACCTCCACGTATGTACAAGTCGTCAATTGCGAATATTTACTAGAGTCCTAGTAATACCTCTCTCTTCAAACATTTCAAATTTGAGCGAAAATCACAAAATTAAACTTCGAGGTTAAGATTAGAAAACTAACTCAATGTGTTTCTATGAATTCAATTTTGGTTTTCAAAATGTGTGAATCCTTTTTAAAAAGATTTACAAAATTATGTTATAAAAAAATATAATCAATTTTGAAATTTTGATTGTAGGTGAAATTTATTTTGGTTTTGATGGTTGTAAACGACTTTTTAAAATTAGTAATATCAATCCACTTATATTAATCACTTTTTACTTAAATATGTTTGTTGTTAGTTGAGTGGTGACATATCCTAGAGGAATAATAAACCATTAATATATTAATACATAATTAATATATTAATTAATTTAAAGTATAAATATATAAATTAAAATATTAATGTACTAAAGTATTAATATATTAATTAATTGAAAATTGATTATTGTATTAATTAATTATTACAATAAGGTAATGTCTACATTAAAGTATTAATACATTACATTAATATATTAATGTAGAGTATTAATTAATACATTAATACATTAATGTATAATGTAATGTATTAATTAATTAATATATTTATACATTGCTAAAATATTAATATAGTAATAAAGTAATGCATTAATAAATTATTAATACATTAAAAAAATTATTAAAATATTAATAGTACAATAATACATTAAAATAATAAAATATTAATATTACATTAATAAAGTAAGAATACATTAATAATACATTATTACATAAATATAAAACATTGATATGATAATGGTTGATAATGATAGACTATGGTTGACCATGAGTATGGTTGACCATGCCTCCATGCCTCCATGGATGACCATGGTAAACCTTGCCTCCATGGATGACCATGATTGTGGCTATGGTTGACCGTTAGAGTGGTTGACAATAATCATAGTTGATTATGGTTGACCATGACCATAGTTAACCCCAATTCATGATGACCAAGACAATGACTATGGATGATCATGAATATGGTTGACCTTGACCATGACCATGGTTCTGGCTGAACACAAATGACCATGACCATGGTTCTAGCTGAACACAAATGACCATGCCCATGACTATGGTTGACCATGGATGATTATGGTTGATCATGAAAGACCATGGTTGTCCATGCCCAACATCATGGTTAAATGAGGTTGACCTTGGTTGACCATGACCATGGTTAATTATGGTTGACCATGACAATGACCATGAACATGGTTAAATTTGGTAGACCTTGGTTAACTATGATTTACTATGGTTGACTATGGTTGGCCATGGCTTACCATGACCTTGACCATGGTTGACTATGATTGACCATGATTGACAATGATTAACCATGGTTGACAATTGTTGTCCATGACAATGACCGTGACCATGGTTAACTTTGGTAGACGTTGTTTGACTTTGGTTACTATGGTTGTCCTTGGTTGAGTAGGACCTTCACTATGGTTGACCTTGTTGACCAAGATCATGGTTGATTTTGGTTTTCCATGGTTGATAGTTGTTGTCCATAGTTGACCACAGTTGGTCAAGACCATGGTTGACCGTGACTATGACTGACATTAACCATGGTTGACCTTAACCATGACCATGCATGAAGAGGAATAATATATTTATGAATTAAAATATCAATATAAATAATAATGAAATGTTTACAAAATGGTTGACCATGGATGACCATGGTTAACTATGATAGATTATGGTTGACCATGAGTATGGTTGACTGTGGTACACCATGACTCCATGGTTAACCATGATTGTGACTATGTTTGACCATGACCATATTGATTATGGTTGACCATGACTATTGTTTCTCATGGTTGACCATGACCTTGCTTGACCATGACCCTGGTTTATTATGGTTGACCTTGGTTGACCATGACCATTGATAATTATGGTTGACCTTGGTTTACCATGAACATTGTTAATTATGGTTTACTATGACCATGGTAGACCATGATTAAGTTCAGTAGACCTTGTTTGAATTTCATTTACTATCATTGAATATGGTTGAATGTGGTTGACCTTGTTATAGCCCTAAAATGCGATATCCATGCATACATGGCCTTGGCCCTCTTACTTGCATATTTTGCCAAAGTATTGTTGAGGAGCTCTTCTTAAAAAACCATTTTTTAGAGCATATTGTACGCATTGTGAACCACTACAGCCCGCATACATACACTTGATGCATGTTATCTAGCTCGCGTACATACGCTTGCTGCACACTAAACAGCCTGCATATGCTTGCAAAAGTTGCAAAAAATAAAAAGTTGTAAGGAATTCAGTGAAATTCACGGGCTATTGGAGGTTTCCCAACCAATTCACCTGTTATAGCTCGTCACCCAACCAAATAACCATCCTTTTGTCATATAAAAGGAGGTGTTGGGGTCTCATTTCACAACTAATCATAAGAACAGTGAAACTCTGCCCAATTTCACTTCCCTTCTTTGCCCAAGCATTTTCTACATTTTGTGAATTATTGCCTCAACATTCCCTCTTCAACCCATTTCTTCTTCCATTCAATCCATTCCATTCCCTTGAGGTGATCAAAATATTGAGAGAAGAGGTCTATTGAAGGTGCACTTGGAGCATTGTAAAGAGGAGGGTTCACAGAACGGTGGCCGACACGGATTGTAAGTTTCAGTCTTTGTTTGATGAATAAAAGAATCTCTTTTCCATGTCCCAAATGATGATGTTTTGTATATTTTCTTTGATTTATACATAGCATTTTATATATAACCCTAATTTATGAATAGAAATAGCATGCTTGTAGTCCTTATTTTCCTAGTTTTGGATGCAGGTCAGCCTTGGGAGGAGACTTGCAGTCTTTGGAACTACAGAGCTTGAGGAGATCATCACCAGACGTGGGATAAAAGGTACAGTTACTGATCTTCTCTCTTATTTCTTTCTTTTCATTTGTTCTGGTATGTTTGGGGTAGAGTAGAAACTAGATTGACTTTTAGACAGTCATTCTCTCTGTCTATATCTTAAACCCTGGTATAGTTAAAGGGGGGATTTTCCTGCTAGCAGACCTTAACCTTGGTTGACCATGGTTAACCATGGTTGATAGTTGTTGTCCATGACACTAAACACGACCATGGTTAACTTTGGTAGACCTTGGTTTACTATTGTTGTCTATGGTTGACCATGGTTTTAGCATGACCTTCACTATGGTTGACCTTCATTGACTATGGTTGACCATGGTCGGCAATGGTTAACCATGTTTGATAGTTGTTGTCTATAGATGGTCATGGCTATCCATGACCATGGTTGACCATGACTATGAATGAAATTCACCATGTTTGACCTTAATTATGACTATGGTTCACCATTACCTTACCTATGGTTAACTATTGTTGACCATGACCAAGAGTATGGTTTATTATGGTTAACCTTGACCATTGTTGACTATGGTTTTCCATGGTTGACTATGGCTAACCATGGTTGAGCTTGACATGGAGCAAAGTTGAGTGTGGTTGATCATGGTTGACCTTCACTATGGATGACTATGATTGAATATGACCATGGTTGACTATGGTTGACATGAAAGGACTATGGTTGACATGAGAGCACTATGGTTGACCATGCCTATGGTTGACCTTAGTAGAGCATGTAGTACTGATTATGGTGGGCCATGTTAGTTATGTTTAACCATGGTTTACTATGGCACTATCACATTGCAGTGTTGATCAAGTTTTGTTCGTCACATTACGACATCAAGTTTTCTTCATTACATAACATCATAAGGTTATGGTCATCACATTACAATGTAGGGATTTTGTTTGTCACATTATGGCTTTGGAATAAGTATCACATTTCAACAGTGGGTAATGTTCGTCACATTGTGACACCAGGAAATGTTATTCTCATTGCAATGTTGAGCTATGTTTGACACATTGCGACATCAGGTGTCTACATCACATTGTGACAATGGATTATGTTCGTTAGATTGTGACGTTTGGAAATGTTTGTCACATTGTGACAACATGATGTTTTTGTCACATTGCAACATGAGGATATGTTCATCAGATTGCGATGAAGGGGATATGCTCATCACATTACGATGACATGGCTATGTTTTTCACATTGTGACATTACATTATTCGCTAAATTGTGGTGTCACTATGTTTGTTACGTTGCAACAATAAGGATAGGCTCGTCACATTGTGAGGACAAGGTGATGTTCATTAGATTGCAACATTTCAATGTTCATCATATTGTTAGATTGCAACATCATGTTATAATCGTCACATGACAAGGTTGGTTTGTGTTTGACACATTACAAAAATGGAGTTTTGATCAAGTTTTAAAAAAAATCTAACAAAGTGTTTCTAATGTAAAAAAGATAGGAACTTTGAAATGATGTGATGTATTACACAGAAGAAAACTTAATATCATACTTATTCTAACTTAGAATCATATATAGAAAACTTGTTCATAGACGTAAGTGTTATGGCCATTTATAACTATACCAATTATATTTTTAATTATATAATATATATAGTTACATAGTATTTTTAATATAAATATTTTTAGACATATATAATTTTTTAATATATAAAAAACCAAAACTAGAATTTATTACTATTATTTATTATTTCGTAGTAAAAGATAAAAAACTAAAAATATAATTTTTTTATTATTATTCTATTAACAAATGCTTATATAAAAGTTTGTTCCTTTTATTCCATTAATGGATATTTTAAAAAATCTAAATATAAAATATTTTGAATTACTTTAAATTGAATTTATAACATTATTTATAATTATTATTTGAATTGAATTTGTAATTATTATTTAAATTGAATTTAAATTATCTTTTTATTTTTATTATTTTATTAGAATTATTATTTGAATTGAAATTGGAATTATTATTTGATTGTAATTATTATTTAAATTATTGTTTTATTATAATTTTTATTTGAATTGAATTTGTAATTATTATTTAAATTGAATTTAAATTATTTTATTATTATTATTATTATTTTATTTCAATTATTATTGAAATTGAAATTGTGATTATTATTTAAATATATGTTTATTAAAATTATTATTTGAATTTAATGTGTAATTATTATTTGAATTAAATTTGAATTAATTTTTTATTATTAATTTCGTATCACTTTGGCATTACATATTATGACTTATTTAAATATTTTTATTATTAATTTCATATCACTTTGGCTTTACATATTATGACTTAGTTTAAATATTATCTTACAAATAATCCAATCCATGGATTTAAAACTTATGCCAAACTTACAGAGGATCGAAAAATGAATTCATACTCTCGGTTAATATATGTAAGTAAATAAATAGTGAGTGAATTTTTTTAAGAGTGCTTTACCAATTTTTTATGAACTTGTCGTCTCTGTTTTAATATGTAGGTCTGTTTTTATTTTTCATTTTTATGGATTTAAAAAACAAATTTATATCTTTGGTTTTTTTAAAACATTATATATATATATATATATATATATATATAAAACCTTAAATTTAATTCTGGTTTTTATATAAATTAATATGGGAATAGGTATCAATGAGCCTGCATCAATCCATTCACTTCAAATAGAAATATCTGTATTTCTATTTGGGGTGAACCCTTGTTTTAACAGATTTGTATTTCAACACAGAATGAGTGTAGCTTCTTTCCCCACTGTTTTGCAGCGTTAGTACTCCAAATGGAACATTGATCATCAACCTTTTCGTGGCTTCCTGCATCATTCAAACAAATCATATCAGTACTTCAGAAGGAGAAAAATAGCGCTATATTTATTTTTTATAAAACCATGCCATAGGTAGAATCGACATGAGAAAGTGGTAGAAGTATGGTAATGGGATGTACTTTCTCAAATGCTCGTATTAAAACCAAAGGGTCATATGGAGTGGGCGGTATAATATTTTTTGAATACCAATGTGGGTTTTACCATCTCCTTAGGCCTCCTACAATAATCAATTAACAAAAGAATTTGAAATCAGACTTTATTATATGCATCGCAGAAGAATGACCCATATGTAGATGCATAGACAACTGCGATTGAAGCTGCAAGTAAAATCATGTAAGTTGCAAATAAAATCCTAAATCTATCTAAATAATAAAATCTTGCAAGCTACAAATAAAACCCTAAATATAAACCCTACATATGAGATAGTGTACCATTATTAGCACAAGCTGGGACTGCAACTTGCATGAGGTCAATGAAGAGAAACATTACCATGTAAAAAATAGAGTTTGAAAATGGAAGCAAATTTAAAGCAAATTGTGTCCAATATTCGTCGTTATAAAGTAACCAAATGCCAGGAACTCAAATGTAACAACACAGGCAGGAAGGAAAATGTGCGCGACATAGTTAAAACCCCACCTCTCTCCACCCTCCAAGACTCTCCACCTGGTAACACATGCATTAATTGAAATTGAAACCCCACCGCACTCCAACTGGTAGCGCTCCATGACTCCACCCGAAAACACATGCCAAACCCCTGAGGTTGAGGTAGTGCCTCCTCATAACCAAAAATTGCAATAAAAATGTTGCATACATATTAATTCTTGCTAATCACCTAAACCTGGAAATCAGGTGGTTTTCTTAACATGATCAAGTAAATGTGAAAAAGTAAAGAGGTTAATTGTTGACAACCAAAGTTTTGGGTTCATTTTTGCATGTGCTCACAAATGAAGTTGTGCGTTCTCATTCCAAAGTTTTCCATGTGTGCACAAATGAAGTTGTGGGTGTTCATTCCTGTTATAACCCTAAATTGCACCACACATGCTTACCTGGCATCAGGCCAACTCATATCCCTTCTTTGCAAAAACACTGCTGAACAACTCTTTGAAAATCCTCTTTTCTAAAGGCCCACGCACCCTAATCCATTACTGCATGCGTGTACACGCTGGCTGACCCAAAACAGCCCACGTGGATCGACAAAAGCACGAAAAAAAGAAAGTTGCCGATGGAGCACAAAATCTATGGGTGAGTTAACTGAAACTCCCGGCCATGCATGGCCGAGGGTTTGTCTAAATACCTAACTCCTTCTAGCCTATAAAAGAAGGGGTAGGGGTCCTATTTGGAGGAGGAAAAATATAGCCAAGAAACTCTGCCCATTTACGTATTCCCATTGTCCCAACCTTTTAGCCTTTCCTTGTGCCAAAGGAGATTCAAAGCAAAATAGTTGGAGGACAAAAGAAGAGGAGCCCAGGATCAGGTTCAAGGAGCGGTGACTGGTCTTAACTTTGTAAGTTGACTCATTCTAAGTAATAAAGAAAATGATTTTCCCGTCCCAATTCATGAACTTTTCTAGTTTGATTAGTATATGTTTGGATTTCTAACCCGTTAGTATATAAGTAGTATGCATGCATAGTTGTTGCTTGTCTTGAATGAAGGTCAGCTTTGGAAGGAGTATTGCGAACAAGTAATCAAGTACAACGGAGGATCAACATCAAACGCCATGAACGAGGTAGGTTGATCTTTCCATGCATTTACTAAGAAAAGGGGATTTAAATCTAGGGATGAAGGTAGAAAGTAATTTCTCTTCGGTCATATCTGCATGTAAAGTCTGAACTCTATTTGCTAGTCCATAGGGAGATTTTCCCAACAACAGAATTGGCGACCATACTGGGGAGACTCTCTAGTGTTCCTGGAATTTTATTTCATTTTTGGGTAGTTTTACAGACTAGTTTTTCTTGCCTGTTTTTTCTTTTAGTTTCTATAAGGTCTGAGCTATCAGGGAGTTTGGTTTTCCATACCAGCTTTCCCTATCTTTTGCTTGAACTGTGTTTTTCGGGACCCACAGAGGTACACGCGACCTGCATAAGGTCTGCATGCATGTACCCACGCTCTACTCTCTTACAACCCGCGTGTGAACTCTAGCTGAGGAAGTAGCAGTAGCGTGTAGAGTTCAGAGAACTTTAGAGGCAATCATCCTCTTCCCTGTCAGAATCACACATTCTTAGGGGGTTTTCTTGAATTATGTCTGAGTCTTGTTTGCTAGCAGTCCTATCTCAGATTGTTTATCATTTTTTCCTTACATTATTTGTTTTTCTGTCAAAAAGAGTGTCCAATCCTTCAAGGGATCCTGGTTATCAATATCAGTGGTCTCTTCATGGTTTGGTCTGTCTGTTTTCATTTTTTTCTCAGAATTTAGATATACACGTGGCCTATACAAGGTCAGACCGTGTGTACATGCCCTCTGTTTCTATCCAGTGCGCGTTCACACGCGTGTTGTTTGAGTAACAGTCGCGTGTTTGTACATGATACTTTTTGTTGAGGGTAAGGCAGTCATCCTTTCCTTTGATAAGAATTATTCCTCTCAAGTGTTTGAATCTCTGTGTGAGCAGTCAGTAGCTTAGGATTAATCTTACCCTTAGCCTGCTTTTTCTCAGTTAAAAATAAAAGAATTTTTAAAGGTTTTTAGACAAGTGTGAGAGTCATTGTTTTTAAAAAGAATTGCTAGTGTGTGATTTTTGACCCGATTCTTTGCGATCTGCGATTAGGCCAGAATTGTTTTTCTTGGTTTTTGCTTGTCGGTATTTTTCCTTTCTTTCTTTACTAGCATTTAAATAAATAAAAAATCTCTTTTCATTTTCTTGTTTGGTTGAAAAGTATGTTTCTACATTGTTAGCCAGGGAAAATTCTATTATTTCATAAGTTTTTGCAGTTCACTTAGATCATAAGTAGCTCGTAGTCGAGTGAAATTCCTTTGAGTTTGCTGTCCAAAATCTTAGAAAAAATTAAAAATATTTCTTTTGAAAAGTTGTTGAAATTTTGCATTCAGTAAAAGTCTTGTTTCCAGCTTTTTTATTCATTTTTGCTTTCATCTTTTACACATCATCAGTTTCACCTTCATACCCTTTGAGGTAAGACAAAGCCTTAAAATTAAGGCTAAATTTAAAATCTTCTAGACTTTTATGTTTGTAGAGTTCACCAACTAGTTCAGTACTAGGGCCTTGGATTAGGTTGGAGAGGAAACTCTTCAAGGCCATTTTTAACTCAAACATTGGAGTCTGAGATAGGGAGTGTCTAAGTCTAGTGTCGTGAAAGTTATCTAGGACTCCCCTCTAACACAGGGGATAAACATGAGGTCACGTGTGGAAAGGTAGCGGAGATAACCCCTCCAAAGTTGGACCAATCGTAGTGGAGAACACACATAGAGGGCTTGTTTTGGGATTCCGTCGTTTGCATTTGTCACGGCGCTTTGTGGGTCTCGAATTCATTCGAGGTCCTCAGTTGTCTTCCATACCATTTTCTCTCGATACCCTTGACAGGTTTCAGGCTCGATACCCTGCTCATTGTGGTCTACCCGACTTTCGACTGTACCCGCCTGGTGACTGTTCGCTCGCTGGCAACCTAGTGCCAATCCTTTTAGGGACATACACAGGTGACTACGCGGGTATACCATGGTACCTAGCATAGACATCGGGCCACACTTTGCAGAGTATACTCGGAGGGTGCTTCCATGTTCGAGTTGCACTTGCACTGGTAAGTTGCTCTAGTGTTGGTTGTTGTAACTGTTCTTCCAATTAATTTAGTGTTTGTCTGTCTTATCTTCTAGGGACTTTTTTTTAGTG
>JASDQU010367241.1:0-11526 GCA_032191745.1 Picea mariana
TATTACATGACAGAGTTTGGGTCTTTGAAGAGAAAAGAAGGAGAGTCTGTCTCCGACTTCTCCAAGAGATTCAATAAAATGTACAATAAAATCCCTGCTGAGATCAAACCCTCAGAAGCCTCTGCAAAGATCACTTATGCCAGCACTTTTGATCCTGATTTCTGCCTCCTTCTCAGGGAAAGAAGAGCCACTACTCTGGCCCATATGCAAGATGCAGTCGTGGAGGTAGAATCTAATATATTGGTTGTTGACCGACTCAGGAACACTGCTGGTAGAAATATATCCAGGTAGAGGCCTGAAGCTTCCTCATCCAGCTCCTCTCCCCTGCCCCTTTAGACAGATGAGACAGCTAGAATACTAAAGTCACTTTCTGCTAGAATGGATAGGTGGGAGTTAGAAGGGAAGCCCATGTACAGAAATCCCCAGAATGTTGATGGTAGAGGTTTCAGGAGACCTGATAACAATGGACCGTGGGCCTTCCCAAGGGAACAAAGGGAAAAAGACGGAGAATATCAAAGGATTCAAACCCCTCTCCAAAATAACTTGGTTACTCATGAGGAAGGGGAGGAGATAGATGATTTCGACCCCAAAATTCATTGTGTTGAAGAAGCTCCTCCTTTTCCTCATTTGACTCAGTCTGCATATGAGAAATCCATGATGAACATTCAAATCCATGAGTTAGGTAAGGGAGAAAGGGTCGGTCACACCTCTAACAGATACAACCTCAGGTCAAGAAAGAAAGAGGGAGACTTTGACAGCCAAGATCATCCCCTCATAATGGAAATGTCTACTAAAGCTGCAACAATCACTACTAAAGAAAAGAAAACTCAGGATGCTTCACCAGCAGTCAAGGAACCTGTCACTGAGGTAAGGGAAACTCCTAAGCCTATTCCTTCCTTTAATTTTGAGCATGAAATTCAGAATATTAGAATCCCTGTACCCCTATCAGAACTAGTTAAAAATGAAGATTTCAAAAGGTCCCTCTCCAAGATGCTACAATCTAAGCTCCCCTAGCCTTCCACTGACTCAATAAATCTCCAGGATGAAAATCCAACAGTTGTCCTAGGTCCCATGGTAGAATATAGAGATTATTCATCCCCTCCCTTCTACACATCCCTGAATATACATGATAAAGTGTTGCATAACTGCCTCATAGATTCAGGGGCTTCCCATAACCTTATGCCAAAAATAGTTATGGAAGAATTGGGACTGGAGGTGAAAAAAACTTATCATGATTTGTACTCTTTCAATTTGAGAAGAGTGTAGTGTCTAGGAGTCATCAAAAACCTGGCGGTTTCTTTGTTTCAGCTACCCATGAAGAGTGTGGTCATGGATATTGTGGTAGCTGATGTTCCCCCCAAATTTGGCATGTTGTTGTCTAGATATTGGATTAAAAATCTTGGGGGAACATTGCAGATGGATCTCACGTATGCCACCATTCCAGTCTTTGGAGGGGAACAAAGGAGGTTATATAGAGAAGCTCAGTTGGCCTACATTGTTAGTGATGAAGCAAATCCCACCAATCACCCCATCTTTGCACTTGACACCGACCTGGGGTCTAGTTTCTTACAGCTCACCGATGCTCTCGAAGACCCTTTCCAAGTCAGAAAGCAACCCAGTCTTGATTATCCGATTTCCCCTCCAACCCCTTCCGTGTGGAAGATGTTTTTCAGCGGAGCTTCTTCTAGTGAAGGTGCTGGTGCTGGGGTGGTTTTCATATCACCTTGTCAAGAGGCCATAGCCCTGTCATACAAGCTGGAATTCGAAACCACCAACAATGTGGCAGAGTATGAAGCTCTTGTTCTGGGTATGAGGGCCGCAAAGTAAAATGGGGATTAAAGAAATAGCGATATTTGGAGATGCTGAGTTAATTATCCAACAAGTCAGAAAGGATTATCGTGCTAATAATCCCCGGATTAGGAATTACAGAAATGAAGTATGGGACCTGATTGATAGTTTCTTCTTGGCCTTTAACATTTCTTTTATTCCAAGAGGGGAGAATACTTCAGCTGATTCTTTAGCTATCTCAGCTAGTTTGCTCAAAGTTCCTCTGCTGCCGATGGTCAAATATGATGTTGAAATGTGATATAGGCCCTCTGTACCAGACAATGTCAAGCATTGGAAGGTATTTGAAGACGATCTGGAGATTGAAAAATTTCTCCAATCTGTTGATGAATTTTCTGCATTGCACATTGATCAGGATCCCGACCCGGAAGGTAACCCTTATCCTGAGGTGTTTTTAAATAAAATTTCTAATCACCAAATTATTCAGCTGCCCAACAATCACATTCCAAGAGAACTAGTCCCCTTGGAAAGACTGTTCGATGGGAATGATGTAGACGTAGAGGGTAAGGTTTCAAATGAAGATGCTGATACAACCGAATGCAACATTGGCACACAGAAGGAGCCCAAGTTTGTCAAATTATCAAGCAGTTTGACCAGAGAACAGAAGGTCGAATATACTGAGTTGCTAAAAGAGTTTGTTGATGTTTTTTCATGGACATACGAAGACCTCAAAACTTATGACACATCTGTCATTGAGCACAATATCCTACTAAAGGAAGAGGATAAACCATTCAGATAGAAGCTGAGACAGATAAATCCCATGTTGCTACCTGTCATGGAGAAAGAAGTGAAGAAATTGTTAGATGCCCAAATCATTGTCCCCTTGAGATATTTTGAATGGGTGGCTAATTTGGTCCTAGTAAGGAAGAAAAGTGGAGAAATCAGACTCTGTGTTGATTTCAGAAACCTGAACAGGAGCTCAAGGAAAGACAATTATCCCCTGCCCAACATGGAACACATATTGCAAAGGGTAACGGGTGCCTCTAGGATATCCATGATTGATGGTTTTTCTGGTTATAATCAGATATCAGTCATGCCTGAGGACAGAGAAAAAACAACCTTCACCACTCCTTGGGGTACATTCATGTATGCCAAAATGCCTTTTGGATTGATGAATGTGGGAGCAACATTCCAGCGAGCTATGGATATAGCCTTCATTGGGGAGAAGGACCAGTTTGTGGTAATATGTCTAGATGACATCACGGTCTTCTCTAGGTCAGACAAGGAGCACCGCTGCCACTTGAGGAAAGTTTTCCTGAAGTGTTGGAGGTTTGGCCTATCCCTAAACCCCAAGAAATATGTGTTTTCTATGAAGGAGGGGAAGTTATTAGGCCATATAGTATCAGTAGAGGGAGTGAGAATTGATCCTATCAGGGTAGAGGCAATTCAAACCCTGTCACTTCCTAGATCCAAGAAGGAAGTTCAGGCCTTTTTGGGAAAGATCAATTTCTTGAGGAGATTCGTCTCAAATTTTGTTGAGTTAGTGAAACATATCACAGCCATGCTCAGGAAAGGAAACGAAGTAAAATGGACTGCTAAACCCAGGGAATCTTTTATCCAAATAAAAAGGGCATTGACTAAGGCACCTGTGCTGATCAGTCCTGACTATTCCAAAGAGTTCCTAATTTTCTCTTTTGCTTCTTTTGATATAGTAGCGGCGTTATTGTTGCAGAAAAATAAGGAAGGGTGAGAGAAACCCATTGCCTTCTTCAGTAGGGCATTAAGAGATGCAAAGATCTGGTATGAAATCATGGATAAATAGGCCTATGCCTTAGTGAAATCCTTCAAAGCTTTCAGATTCTATGTCCTGCACTCAAGGATAACCGCATACGTTCCTTCGACTTCTGTGAAGGACATCCTTATACAGCCTGATATAGATGGGAGAAGAGGTAGATGGATCACTAGAATCCTAGAATTTGACTTGGAGATAAAGCCCACCAAGTTGGTTAAGGGGCAAGGTTTAGCCAAGCTACTGGATGAATCTAATTACGAAGCCTTGGGCATTAGTTTCATCAATACCTGCTCACGAATTCAGCAAGTTGAGTTGCCCAGTTAACTCTCTCAGGAAGGTGTATTACTGGCAGAGTGTGCCTGGTATCATGAAATTTTGTACCTTCTGTGGGAGTTGAAGCCCCCGGATGGAATGTGTAAAAGTAAGGCAAGAGATTTGAAGCTCAAAGCAGTTAGATATTTCCTCATTGGGCAAATTTTATACTGGAGAGACCCTCTAGGAGTGCTGCTGAGATGTCTGAACCTACCAGAAGCCCAAAAAGTTATGTTTGATTTCCACAGAGGCCTTTGTGGGGGGCATCATTTCTGGAAGACCACAACTCACAAAATCCTCAGGGCTGGGTATTACTGGCCCACTTTATTCGTTGATGTCAGCAGAGAAATCAGGGCCTGCATCAAATGCCAAAAGTTCTCAGGGAAACAGCAGCTTGGGCCACTACCACTGAATCCTGTGATAGCTTCAACACCTTTTCAATAGTGGGGGATAGACTTTATTGGGGAAATTCATCCTCCCTCAAGTGGCCAGCACAAATGGATCCTGACTGCAACAGATTATTTCACCAAGTGGATAGAAGTTGTCCCTACCAAAAGCACATCCCGCAAAGTAATTATCAGTTTCCTGGAGGATATCATAGCCAGATTTGGTTGTCCCAACAGGATCCTAACTGATAATGCTGCTTCTTTCAAATCTGAGCTTCTCACTAAGTTCTGTGAGCAGTTCCAAATCTTGCTAATTCACTCCACCCCCTACTATCTCCAGGGCAATGGTTTAGCCAAATCCTCCAACAAGGGCCTGATAAGGATCATCAAAAGACTATTGGAGGACAACAAAAGGGCTTGGGAGTCGAAGTTGAAATTTTCTTTATGAGCTGATCGAGTGACAACGAAGAAATCCCTGGGCACCTCACCTTTTCAGCTGGTTTACAGAGTAGAGGTGGTTTTTCCCACTCAGCTTGCCTTACCTATGGTGAAGTTCTTTCAATATTATGAAGGAGATCTGGATCATATGATCAGAAGGATTCAATAGATAGTCAAAGTATAGAAGATCAGGGAACAGGTGAGGGACACCGCTCATAGTCATCAGCAAAGGGTCAAACAGGCTTTTGACAGGAAGGTTAGGAAGAAGGAGTTCGATATCGGGGATTTGGTACTTAAGTGGGATGCACCCAGACAGGATAAGGGAAAACATAGAAAGTTTGATTCTCTCTGGATCGGCCCCTTCAGAATCTCTGAGGTCTTCTCAAACAACACGTACTAGTTGCACGATCTGGAGGGCGAAGAGGTTTTCAACAGCCTAGTAAATGGGCATTTTCTAAAGAAATGTTTTGTTTGAGCCTTAGACAGATCCTTTGTTTGTAAATATTATCCTTTAGTTCTTTTTTCATTTTCTGTTTGTATATTTTTGGCTTAGTAAAAGACTCCATAGCCCAATAGCAAGACACTGAAACTGCAGAATGAGTTCTTAAAGCATCACAAGGATGACTCTATCCCCCATGGAGCCTAATGTTAGCGACATTATTTTTCTTGGGGCTCAAATACACCCAGGTCTGCAGGTTACGCGGGAAGCGCCCCAGCGTAAAGAGGGAGAATCACTTTTCCGCTCACAAATCAAGTGAGCGGGCGAAGTGTTGGTTGTTAACCGCCGAGATTCAACTGCAAAGCAAATCGACGATCATTGGGATTTCGGGGCTGCCGATTTGTCCAGGATTTAACACGAAGCATAGCACCAATAGTTCAAGGCAAATCTGGGTCGTCCAATCCAGTTGAGACAGGTGGAAGTCAGTCATAATTTCGGGGATCGACGTCTCGAGAGACAAGGAGCCTCCCATTCTTTATAGCTGAAATAGCCGATCATCGAAACACCGAAAGCACCTTTGGAGCCAAGCCCATGGTCCTAGCACCATTTCACATCAAGCAAGCCTATGAATGGGGGTATCCCCCTTTATAATAATGAATGTTATCTGCGTCATTCATCTGAAGGATGCACAGTGTACAACTGTGTCATGTCAGCATTCAGGAGTTCAAGGGGTAAGCGCTCCTCGTCATTTCACCTCTCGAAACCTCGAATCCCGAAACGTCGAAAGCACCCAGAATTAGGCTCATGGTTTTGGCGCCTGGTCACAAAGGAGTAGACTTAAAGGAGGGGCGCTAATGTTTATCATTCGACGAGACAGGTACCAAAGCACCGAGAGTGATCTCAGCCATTCATCCTGGATGAACACGTGGTGCGCGATTGGGTCCTCCCAGCCTCTTTCCCATCGTGATTTCATAGCACGAAGACTTGCTCCTTCCTATCCATGAACTCCGAAGTGCTTAAAGCGCCCAAAGGTGGGCCCACAATATTGAGGAGCAGTCTCAGCCGTCCATATAAAGGGGACACCTGGTGCATGATTAGGCTCCTTGCCTTCTCGCCCATCGCGATTTCGAAGCGCAATAAGTAGCTCCTTCATATCCCCGATGCACGAAGTGACGAGAGCGTCCAGGACCTGGGGCCCGCAGCAACGTCGGGTGAATTTAGGACCATCAGATTTGAAGGTCGCGTGGCACCAGATTAAGCCGTCTCAGCGTTTTTCTCATCGCGATTTCAAGAAGCATGGATCAGCCCCTTCATATCTGAGAACGTCGAAAACACCTTTGGGAGTAAGCACAGGGTCATAGCCCGTGGTCACTTGGGAGACAAAGAGAGTTGTGCAAGAGGGGCCAAAGGCACGGAGTTCAGTTATAGAGGAGATCATCGTGACCTCCAGGCGCCATCGGATACAATCTCAATCCTGTGTCTCCTTCGAGTAAATGAAGGCATGAACGGGTGGTTGAAACCTCCCTTCATTCATTAAGTGTGAGATATGGAGGGTCTGGCAAGCGGTCTGTTCAAAGGGGTCCTGTGTACCATTTTTTCCAAAGAAGCCATGCCAAAGTCTTCGAAGAGACAGAGAAGTCTTCACACGCTAGCTCGACACTTAATGGCTCAACTACCCTCCTTACAGGAGCCATGCGCAGTTAAGGTGGCCCGTGAAGAAGGATTTCAGTACGAATTTGACTGAAAAAACACTGAGCCCTAGGTGACTTGGCATGCCTCTGTTAGGCGAATTTTCCTGAGTATATAGGCTCAATTTTTGTATTTTGTAAGTATTGATGGTAGAGTGAAGCTCCTGATTGTAATGTTTTAACAAACGGTCTAATTTTTTGGTTATGCATCTGTATGTAAGATTTCTTGTTTTATGAAAGACAGTTTCCCTGTTTCATCTAGTTTTCATCTCATACTGAGGGAGTTCATGATTGACCGATTCACATCAATTATTGCAGTTGCGTTATGATAAAGGTTTTATTGTGACACTATTGTATTCCCTAGTTTTCTGCGTTTGAATGTAAGATGATCTCGTGTTCAAATACATTCTCCTACACTTTGCTAGAAACCTGATGTTGATAATAGACCTTTGCATCTCTCTGATACAAGTCTTCCCCCTTACTCACCCTTACTACAACTCACTGTCTGAAGTATGTCCAAGACCTCACCTACCCATGCATGCCTAGCCTAGTTTCGGAGTTGAAACAATATTGTTTGAGTTTACTTCCATTCGATCACTTCTTCCATACACAAACCGTGACATAAAATGATGGGCGTCGGCATTTTCTCCTGCAAGCAATCTAGGAGTGACTTCTGTCACCCACAAAGACCATTTAAAATTGCATTTTTGGCTTTGGAATTATTCTCACCGAGTTTCACTACTTTGTCATTTGTTGGTGGAACTGCTGGTGATGTGTATCCATCTACAATTGATTGCCAAACTTGAAATCCATGTGCCTGTATATATGTCTTCATTCTTATCCTCCAAAATGAATACTTCTATCCATCAAACTGTGGTATTCCATTTTTGTACGCGTTGGTACTCTCCATGATCTACCTTTCAGTGGTTAAACTAATTTCTAAAGGTACCTCCTATGATAGCAATTGTTGGATTACTAAGAGGGGCGGTGAATCAGTAATAGCATAATTATTATCTATTTTCGTCAAATGTTATATCAATGTAGAATTATTATCCAATAATGAACAATAAGAAATAAACAATCACACACATACACAATACACCATTGTTTTACGTGGAAACCCAAATCGGGAGAAAACTACGGAATAATTTTCCTTATATGTCTTGAAGAATTACATTCATTGGAAGCACCAACATCCTTTGTTTTCTAGCTCCAACTGGAAGGAGGCTCCAACCCCCTGTTTTCTCAGGCTACAACCTGAAGGAAGCTCCAACTCCCCAATTCTCTGGCTACAACCAGAAGGAGGCTACAACCCCCTATGTTCTTCGGCTGCAACCACCTATCCTTGCCCCATCCAACCACCTTGAAGTAGAAGTAGAGAGATGGAACCATTGTCAACCTATCACTATGAGATATATTGTTGTACAACTGTATCAACCTATACCACTGTCGTGTATCCAATCTGTACAATTGCCCTAAAATCAAACTGTACCTGAACTGAACATGTATCTACAAAAATACAACAAATACGTGACTTGTAGTGATGCATCTTGCGTATGTACGCGCCCTATCTATTATGAAGTCCGCGTATCCCTTTTGAAACTAGGGTTTCCTTTCACTTGAAAACTTTTGACCCTCTGTAACTTATTTCACATAGATCTGTAACCTGTCACTATATCCAGACTATAACTGTACCCTGTGCATGCATCCTCATACATAACCTCTACTCAAGGCAAGTATGTCTCTCTCTATTCATGTGCCATGTAGGTATTTGTAATCATGAACAAGTATAATATCCCTCACATGATCTTAGTTCTCAACCCCTTTTTGATATTCAAATTCTCAATACCTCAATAAATACAATATCTCAACCATGTACCATAAAAACTCTTAGCCATATGCCAAGAAATACAATATGTTCCTCAACAAGAAGTATCAATGATAAATATACCAACATTGTATTTCTGTAGATCTGACTTATACAGAAGATCCCATGTAGCCACTAGTCTCTCTAGGGAGAATCCTCAAATTTCCATTGCCATTCCTCATGCATACATCAAAATCCAACTATTCATAGAAATAAGACACACCTTTTGAACCAATGAATGGATCTTATGTATCTGAGAACTCTAGACTTTCCTGGGATCTTGATCTCATAATCTAGAACCTCTTCACCTCATCTTCTCAAGTTTCATGGATTTATCAACATATACTCACCCTATACCCAGTCAGTCCACGTACATACTCACCCTATACATAGCCAGCCTGCATATACCTTCAATGTATACGCACCTTATACACAGACAGCTCGCATATGCATCAGAAAATGGGGTTTTCTGTAAATCCAAGAATTTCATCGTCAACCCTTCATGCTACCTCAGACGTTCGCTACTTCATATGTATCCACAAGTATTTACAAGAAGATTTACACAAGAAAATAGATATACAAAATGTACAAGTGTGTGTTTAATGAGTGAACCTTGCCTCTTATTTTAGGGCTTCTTTATCTAAAATAATTTATTTTGCAAAGCACTTTGACCCTTGGAGGCTTCTATAAGACTTATGAGGGGTTCTCCAACTTCGTATGGTCATAACTCTCTAACCATGAGGAGTTATGTGGCATTCCACATACCACCGAAAATGGCATGACAAGAACTATCTATCTAGGATAGTTTTCCTGACAAATTCACTGTCCTTCAACTCATTATTCTAGAATTAATCATGGGTTCTCTTACTCTACAAAGCGTCTTCCCATGAGGGCTTTCACCATAAGGGGACCACTTTGTAGTTCATCCATATTTACTTCTTATCAACCATGACAATACATTAATGAGTCATCTTTAAATAAAACAATATTGGGTCCATTACCCAAACCTTTGTGTTGCAGGGATTTCTTCAAGGGTTGACATCAATGACAACCAACCTTAATCAATATACTTATGATTGTAACCCCTCAAAAGCTGCACCAAAGTCTTGTTGACTACTTTTATTTTCCCATCTTTCTATGGATGGATTGATGTAGACCTCTTCAATTTAGTGACTATCTTCTCCCACAATGTAGTCTAAAATGCACTGAGAAATCAAGCATCCCTATCTGAGATGATACTCCTTGGTTTCCCAAAGTGCACCAAACCTGCTCAAAGACCTTGTTTGTTTCTTCTTATCTGTTGATGGTCTTTTTACAATGAAAGAGAATGCACATTTTGTTGAACCTGTCAACTACAACAAACAAATAATCATGTCCCTCTCGTGGGGTTGTTAAAACTCCCACAAAATCCTTGGAAATGTTTTCTTGAGGTCAAGTTGGTACAGGTAAGGGATGGTATATACCTTGCTTCTTGTTACTGGGCTTGCTGGTACAGCAAAATATACATCCTCTAATATGTCGTGCTACATCTTCTTGCATGATGGGCCAGTACAAATACCTTTGTAAATTGGCAATTGTCTTCCCAACACCAAAATGTCCCACAACCTTGGAGGTGTGAGTCTCTTTGATAAGTTGTAGTTGTTCACCTTTAGGGATAGAGAGCTTGTCAAGCTTGTAGAGAAAACCATTCTGTAAATGGTAGTCAACCTTGTCGTCACCTTCTTCTATACGAATTCATCCTTGTAGCTGCTGCGACACCTCCTTGGATTCCTCATATTTTATGTATGTCTCTTTGTATGCATCACCCGTAAAAGGCTCCATGTGAATCATTGTTCCCAAGGTTGTAATCTTGGATGTGGGTGGTCATGAAAGCACAGGTACAAATCCTACGATAACAAGCTCAATACTTGATTTGAATAAAATTTGCTTGTTCAATTCTTATATATTTTTAATATTTTATTATGCATATCATAAAATCAACTAATCAATGTGTTTGGGGCTAACAAATAGTGGGAGAACTTATTTGAACAACAAAAGAAAAATAGGCCTCTCACAAAAAAACATGTGATTCATAAACACAAAATTTGTTCAGTGCATCATAATGCAAGTGATTTCTTCTATGAAAACACATTTAAATGACTTGGATGATCATTTTCTTGTTTGATATAATTTCAAGTAGTAACTAATTGTATGAATGTGCTTTTCTTTGTGAGTCAAGTATTAAAGAATTGAGCCTCATCTTATGTAGAGAATAAAATTGACTAATTACCTAGATCAGGTGACAATTGGAAAGAGGCGCCAGAATGATGACACAAGTGGCATCGACCTAGGTTTTAAAATCAACATGAGGGTTTTGACCCTTGTTTACGTGCTCCCCACTATGTATTTAGTTAATTCAATCTTGTATGGCCCTCCTCCACAATCAAATGAACCTTACTTGCTCACAGATAATTTACTCTCACCGTTGAAGGTGGTGGAGTCATACAAGTTGTATCTTCTTCGAATTAATGGTGGGAAAGCTTCCGTTTATGAGTATCAGTGACAAATTTATCCTCGTCCTTGCCATCATCATTTTTTAGCATGGGGAAAAATTGCTAAATATAGGCAGGGATTCATCTCTGGTTATTGATTTCGACTATTTTTTTCTTCCTAATTATGTGTGGAGTTGTTTGTCTCTATTGATCTAGGATTGTTATCACTGAAATTTCGTCTGCACAGGGCGACAAGAACTCAACATCATCAACACAGAAAAACAATCATCCATGACACAAGGATTAACTCCACAGCACATCAAAAAGGGCCAAAACTATACAAAGTTG
>JASDQU010367245.1:0-11526 GCA_032191745.1 Picea mariana
CTTACCATTCCCTTAAAATTTCTTGATGTATGAATCTTCCAACCATTCGGCAATCTTGTCGTGATATGGGTCATAATGGTATGGGCGAGTGTAAGTAAGTTTGGAAAACTTGTCAAGATTATGGGGAAATGACATAACCATCAGCCAAGGATGAAGTGCCCCATCCTCCTAACAATTCTCTAAGTGTTCATTAATTTCTTCACATGGAGGATCTAAAAGAAATATGTCATGCCTACTTCCAAGATACTTAGGTAAAAACAAAGCAAGCACAACTTTATCTTTATTATGAATATTTTTTATATATGAATATTCAAGCCATCCTAAGATCCTGTCACAAAAATGAGGATGCAAACCATGACTTTGATGAAATGAATATATCAATGGGGAACTCATCATAAGAGGATTCGTGACATCAATTAGATCATTGGTTTGAATGCTTCCTTTGATGAGATTGATCATTTCAAAATGTGAATCATAAACATTAAAATTCAAGCTAATCAAAGAACGAATATGCAGCGTAGAATGTTTGATCTCCATAAGATAGAGTGCATTGTCTTTTTCAAGAATAAACTATGTAAAATCATCTCGCAACATGTCCTTTTCCCATGTGAGTGACGAAAGTGAAAGAGCGTCAAATCCGACTTTATCAATGTTATGTTTGGAATTAATTTCACCAAATCTTGGCATATCGAAAGGATATGATTGTGGCGGAAAAGAGTAAGATGTTGTAGGTAAGGTATCAAGTCCACCAGAATTTAAAAAGAGATTAGGATATAAATAATAAAAGGAATCAGATATAAGCACATGAAAAGAATCTCTTGATCTATGATATTTAACAATGGTATTCTCAAGACATTTCTCTTCACTTTCTTTAAAACTCTCACTCTGTTTTGGTGATAAATTCTTCAACATAATATGATCATCTAGATTTGCCTCTTGTATGATATATAATCCAAAACTTACGTGACAAACATCTAGTCTTTCCTGTGGATAAAGTACATTTTGAGGATGAAGGTTTAAGGTTTCTCCTTCCAATTGCATATCTTCTTCTCTAATTAGTTTCATAGGAGTGTTAGAATGTTTAAGATGATTTTCGTCACTTAAGTGTTCTTCAATGACTAAGTTTAAATATTGATTAGAGCATGAGTTACAAGAATGAGGATATTCACCTTGACCAAGAATCGAATCTTCTTCCACGATGGTCGAAGACTGAAAATATAATGATTCAGAGGAAAAACTAGTTTGGTTGTTGGTAAGAACCTGGTCAATAGATTCTACCTCCCTTTCTTGTTTAAAATTTTTGGATGGATTCCTCTCATCCTACGAACAAAATTATTCTCGCAATTGAGTGATAGGATTTGCAACTGGTTCTTCATTTGTGATTGAATATGACTGGATGAAAGGGACACAAGCATCATAGAGGATATTTAATACAAATGACATGTCATCAAGATTAAATTTACAGAGGATATGATAGATTCTTGTCGAAAAGTCTTCTGAAGATGAATCGCCATTCATTAGAGAAGTCTTAAATTCTTCACATAATTGATTGTAATCATAAATTTCAAAAGCATCTAAAAATTCATCTACAAATTGAAACCAATCAAAAATGTGACATGCTGAAAAAGACTCAAACCAATGTTTAATATGGCCTCTAAAAGTAAAAGAAAACAATCTGCACAAAACTTTTAAATCATAAATGTCATGTTTGATGCATTTGCACCAAAACTTGTTAAGGTGGTCTTTAGTAGATACATTGCCCCCACCATTAAAGGTGAGTTTGGAAAAGCGAGAGACTGTCTCGTTGGGAACATCGGGTAATGAGAAGTGGAAAGCATGTTCCAGCACAGTGATTTGGAGAGCCATAAGGAAATTGAATACATTTAAAATAAAGGCTCCTACAAGGCCAGCTTGTCAGTCAACCCTCCTTCTAGCACCATTTGTAGACGGGCGAAAATGATAGTCCGTCAATTGGAAGAACGAGTCTGGTCCAGGGTTGTCTATGTAACCCAAGCCATTTGGTATAACTCGTTCTGATGGGTTTAATGGCTCTATTATCCAATCTAAAAATCCTAAAATAAACAAAATAAAAGAAAAAGGTAACTATCTAATTACTAAACACTATATATATATATATATATGTGTGTGTGTGTGTGTGTGTGTGTGTGTGTGTGTGTGTGTGTGTGTACATATGCTCTAATGTAACTGTAGTAGGTGTATTTAAGCAAAAGATAGATAACTCTCATTTATGTACATTATTTACAAGTTGCAAGTTTTAATCTAAACTTACGAAACTCAATGTGAAAATGACTGCTTTGAAGAAGCAGATAAAGAGAGCACATAAAAATATTTTTGATTTTTCCTTCATAAGAGTTAAACTAATAAAAGAAAATGCTATGAAATGGAAATGTATGGATAGTCAAAAGCCAAACCATACGTTCGAATTTCAGTGATAAAAAAATGGTAGAAAAATGTAAACGAGCTAACCTGTTAGTGAGCTAATGATATGCATCCAAACATCTGTACAATCAGAGAACATCTAACAACCTTGTCGAGGAGGAAAACCTGCAATGAACCTTAAATCTGTTTTGAATAAATGCAGAACAATTATGTTGGCAGATAAATTTTAATAACAAAAAGAATGATACCAAAAGTTACTATGATATCATGATTGCAAGTAATTACATTAAGAAAAATCTGTTAGCAAATATCCTTGCATTTAATCTTTCAACGAAAATTAAGGAGAAATCCTGTAATTGAAGCTGAATAGATGATCACACGATTAATATCTGAAGCATTATTTATGGACAACATTTATAAATAAATTATCCCAAAACATAATAAATCATGAAGACTGAAGCTATCAAAACCTATTATCATATCAGGATAAACAAAACTTAAATGAAGACACCATCCACAAGAAGCTAAAGTAGAAATGTGCATTGTTGTTCCATTAAAGTCAGTAAATCAAACGTCCATATTCTGCCCCAGGCGAGGATGCCTTCATTACAAAAATCTCTAGTATTTAAAGAGTTCGGTCAAGCTAAACATCTTATCTTGTGAGATAAGATTAAATCTCAAAATGATTTACTAATTACAAAATAGAGGGTAATAGAACCACTCCATATCACACTATATCTCTCAAAACTATAAAAAGTTTGTTTATGTTTACAAAAGATGAGCCAAAGAAATGGCTAATAAGCTCATAAATGGTCCATATCATCAGATCACCACCATCTACACGATATCCTGAAAGGAAAAACGAAAATAAAGGAGTTTAGATATTATTCTAACCAATAATTTCCAAAAATTCGAATGAGAATAGACTAGCTACAAAATCAATTGATTATGTAGTTAGTTTTATTTTAAACAACAGAAATCTAATTAAATCTATATTAATAGAAAAACTAAATAAAAACACAACTAAGATAAACAAACAAATCTTTACCTCTTAACTGCATGCTAAATTTGACTCATAAGACCTCAGAGTTACCCATTGTTGTGACACACTCAACATTCTTTATTATTACGTTTCCAATTCTTTTCAAGCGCTTCCCTTGCCTTTGAGCACTGAACTTTAGTCTGTGATTTTCACTCATTAATGAGTCAATCTGAGTGGTGAGGGTTTTGATCTGCAATTGAAGGGAAGGTATATCTTTGTAATATTTATCGATCCAAAACAAACAAACCTCACACCGTGGATCTGGAACAGTTGTTTGAGGATATCCATGGTCGTGTGTCAGAATGCTACCACTGTTGTCTGTGGGTTCTTTGTCGAGTTTGATCCCTGGAAAACCTTCGCTATGCTTCAAGCACAGTGGCAGATTGTCTACAAAATCATAGGTCTGGCTGAGATCTGGTTTGAGGTAACTTAGGTCTTCTTTTGCCAAGAACTTATCAATCTCAAAATTGGAGCTCTCATGGACCTCGATCACTTTGATTGAGCTCATATAAGACTTTGATTTATTTCGTAGGCTCCTAGAAATTAATCTCCCTACCCTTTTGTTGTTAAACCCTATATCTAAGTCATTTTTAGACAGTTTGTGCAAGGGCCTGTTTGTGTTTTTTGAAAAGGTGTTAGGGCAGGCGTATTGTTCGTCGTCATGAAATTCAAAGGCTCTTGGATCAGCATCTTGTTGCTCGTACATAGGCTCATCGAGTGCGGCCCTATCACAGGGTTCTTTGGATGAGGAGATTGTTCTATCAATGGAAGGGGTAGGGGTTTCTTCTAACATGGGCTTATCAACCTCTACGGGGCTAGATGTAACAAATTCATTTCGAGATAAGAAAGTGTCCCAATCATCGCCCTGCAATTTTAAATGGTGGACTAACAACATTCTTATCAATCCATGATGAAATAAACTAGAATTCAAACACTATCTCTTATACCTCTTGGCCATCTTATATAAACTTCTCAATAAATAGAAATGCATGTTCAACTGGAAACCGATGAAGTTCATTAACAATCTTATGTAGTAAAGAAAATGAGGCCAAAGTAACCTTCACATGTAACGAACTGCCTTAAAACTGCCAATAAACTGTGCCACCTAGTCTTTAACATAGATATAGGCATACCTTTATTACAGCACTGGATTTTCCTAGAGGTAAAGAACAAACTCAATGGCACCTCCTCCAATTTGGTATTTTCAAACCATTTTTTCCCACTAAGTGGAAGACCTGCTGCCTGGCTTAAAAACTCCTCGGTGACTTCAATTTGAACATCTCCTACTTTGGCTCGGTAGCCATCAAAAGAAAGGGAAAACTCCTAGGTTGTTTGCAAGTTGAAACCTTGAAATCTCTCAAGAAATCCGAGCCAGCCTTGACCCTTAAGGTCTTCCCTTGCGTCATCATACAGGAGCAGGGTTTGTGAGCCATTTGGTTCGATATGGACAAAAGGGGCCATGTGGATTCAAAGAAGCAGTCACGGAGGCAACAGAAGCGACTGTAAGCAAGAAGGGTTTCACAGAACAAGAAGAACCAAGGCTAAAACCAAGGAAATAAAACCCTTACAAGAATTAAATGGAGGAATAAGGAGTTTCATAAGAGAATCGGGCGTTTTGTGTAATGAATTGTTGAGGGTACAGAACAAAGCCTAAGACTTAACTTGAAATGATGGACATGTCTTTTTCAAAAATCCACTATCAGCAGAGTACATAATATGACCAGATGTGTTTAAGTATCATCATTGTGTAATGGGTGGAGTTTCTCATTATAAGGTGTTTGACAAATCAAAGCATAGCAACTGTAGAGAGGATTTACCAATAATCATACATGAAACAAACTTATATCCCAACATCAAGCGATTCTTGGTGTATTATTTAAAGGTCTAGAGTATACCTTATAGCAATGAGCAATTTTAAAGCAACCATTTTATTGACATGAGATAGGCCTTAAAGCAAAATATCATCCTTATAAAAGTTTATATGAACATTTATTCTCCTAGGGAATTAAGACTTAAATTCAAATGCAATAAATTCACAAGTTTCAATGCTTCGTTCATGCCTTCAGTCATGAACGAAGCATGAAAATGAGAACCAGGAAAAATAAAATCTTTTTATAGCCCAAAACTCATCTTTCAAGTAGCAATGTTCATGTGATTAAGTGGAGGCAGCTACATAATTTATTATTTGTTTCTTTGAGAAGTGAAAATATTGTAGGGCTGCCAACACAACCACATACCCATTTCAACTTGGAGGGATATCAAAACCATCAACCCCGCTTAGACATGGATTATGAATCCGAGTGTTACATTATCATTTAAATATTTCAATGTGGGTTATGAACTTTAACATTATTGATCCCCTATTTCAACATGGAAATGAATCCATCAATTCATCATTTCAATGTGGGTTATGAACCCCAACGTTGTCATGAAATCCACACTTCATTATCATATCCTCACTTCAATTCAAAATTATGAACCTAACACACTATCATGACATATGAATTCAACATGAGATATGAATCCTAACAGCTCATGTTCATTTCTAGAAGGATCAAGCACTAACCGTCCATTTCTAGAAGGATCAAGAAATTGATAGAGGAGATTTTAGTATTGAAGTTGAGGCTTAAGATTGACAACTAGAAGAATACAAATAAAAAATATTGACAGGTCAAGAAGATCCAGACATTTCACTCTCTCGAGGGGTAAAGGAACTTTTGAGAATGATAATATTGTAACACATATCCCATACTTAAGTCAAAGCATCAAGTTGAATATGACTATTAGGAATCCCCTTGTCAATTGGAGGATAGAGATTTTCAATAATGATAATATTGTAACACATATCTCATACTTAAGTCGAAGCATCAAGGTGAATATGACTATTAGGCATCCCTTGTCAATTGGAGGATAGAGATTTAAATAATTATGACCATAGAATGGTCTCAGATAAACCATCCCTATCTTATTGTATCATATAAAGATATTATGGAAAAAAAAAACCTGCATAGATCATTGAGCAATTTAAAAAGGATAGAACACCTATATTTCAAGAGTTGTTATTATTACATGCCTCCTCCATTGAGTGGGTTATACATAGAGATGCAAACCCAAAAAAAATACTATGAAATTTTGGAAGGTACCTATGTTTTGACTGATAAAATTTTCTCAAAATGGATTGTTCATGTGTTTATCAAGAAACTACACTCAATGAAGCAAAGGATGAGGCAAGGGATGTAGAAAACGGGGTGAAGGCATGTCATGAATGTTTAGTTAATATGAACAAAATGTTAGAGGGGAGGTGGAATAAGTTAACTATGTGGCCATCCAACTAAAGGGTGATTCCATAGTCGACTCTAAGAGAAAGAACTCACTAGATATGAATATATCATTGCATTAGTGGAATGGAAGGAATGGTAGTGGGAAAAACAAATGGCTCCACTACGATCTATGGTGGAGAAATTTTCATACCTAGATAAACGTGTCCATGAATTAGAGAATCCAAGAGCATCCAAGGAAAGAAAGAGGATATGTGCAATGGAGAGCCTCTCTTGGGGTGTTGAGGGTAGAATTTTAAACAAGAATTATCCCAACCAAGTGACAAGGCTATTAGTAAACTAGCTACTTATATACCATTTATTTTATTTCTCTATATGTTGACACCTAATGAGTGTACCATGGTCCATGGGATTGTCCAACAAAGGGGTTGTTGTCTAGAACCAACATACCAATCACTAATGATAGGGAAGGTCTCATCCAAAGTGTATTGCCAAGACATTAGATAGATGGGAGATGATTGCAACTATTCCTATCATCATAACCTATTCTATGGTCTAACCATTCATACTACATCATTCATACAACTATAATGTAAACACAACTATCGATTGCATTAAACTAACTAAAATAATTACATATGAATATATTGTAATGAAGTAAACATCGTCAACATATATGATTAACACAATATGCAAGTTTTGAAAAGGGGGTACTAATACATTCATATTCACCATGAAAAGAAACATCAATACATAATAGAATATTATTCCTAAGAGTCACAACCTATTACAAAATATCAACAACCACAAAATCCAACCATTTATAGGTCAAATCATTTACATTTTATACTTAAGTTTTTAGATGATGGATTCATCAAGGTTATTGCCTCGTAATTGCTAGTGCAACGATGACAATATATTAGTTGACTATTCATTTTCTCATGGGGATGTTTTCCAAATTTTCTAGCTCCTACCTCTTACAATCTCTATCTTCCTAACTCATTTGTGGATCAATTTGGTCACTTTTCTCTACTATCACCTGTTATAGCCCTAAATTTCTCTACACATGCATACCTGGCCTTTGGCACTCTTACTTGCATTTTTTGCCAAGCCATCACTGAGTTGCTCTTCTAAAAAACCCATTTTTTGAAGATGCACGTGCCCTGCACCACTACTGCCCATGTACATACGCTTGTTGCACCACTACAGGCCTCATACATATACATGATGCACCACTACATCCCACGTATACTTGAAAAAGTTGCAAAAAATAAAAAGTTACAAGGAATTTGTTGAGATTACGGGCTATTGGGTAGTTTCCCAACTAATCCACTGCCTATAGCCCATCACCCAACCGAATAACCATCCTTTTTTCATATAAAATCAGGTGTTGGAGTCTCATTCCACATCTAGACATAAGAACAGTGAAAATTTTCCCATTTCACATCCCCTCCTTGCCCAAGTAATTGCAGCCCTTTTGTGAGAATTGCCTCAGAATTCCATAATTTGCCTTCCTTCCTCCATCATAAACCCGTCATACTTCCCAAGAAGAAGGTTGAGAGGAGAAGCCACACGGAGGTGCACTTGGAGCTTGGTGAAGAGGATCCCAGACCAGGTTCATGGAGCAATAGTTGGATTTGGTTGTAAGTAATCAATGTATTATCAATAAAATAAGTACTTTTCCTGTCCCAAAACATGATGTGTTGAATGTTTCCATTTGATTTATGTTTTTATTCTAACGTCTAACCCTTGATTTATATATGAATTGCATGCTTGTATTTTTTTTTTATCTATCTCTGAATGCAGGCCAGCCTTGGGAGGAGGTGTGCAATCAACGAAGCTATCAAGCACAAGAGGATCATCACCAGACGCAGAGTAGAGGTTTAGTTACCCGGTCCTTCTCATTTTTTTTTTCATGTATGAGTCTGGGATATGTTTGGGGTAGTTAGAGAAGTAGGATACTTTTAAACGGTTATAGATCTAGCTACATTGTAAACCCTGGTGTATCCATGGGGGGGTTTTCCCGCTAGCATAACTGGAAACCATACTAGGGAAGCCTCTAGGGTTTTAGGGGATTTTTTGGGTGTTTGATTGGTTTTATACTTTTTGAGTTTTTGTTGAGTCTGCTGAGTCTTTTAAGGGATTTTGGTCACTTGTTGGTGCCATACCAGTTCTCCCTGCCATGTCAGTCTGTTTATTTTCTTTCATTTTTGAAGAAGTACAGAGGTGTACATGCCATGCTGTGGGTCAGCACACGTACATATGTGCCTTGCTTTATAGACAGCCTGTGTACATACACATGTTGCTTAAGCATCAATAGCATACCTGTGTTAAGAAAAAATAAATTAAGAAGAGGCAATCAACCTCTTCCCTAATTGAGGTCTTACTTCTCAAGATTTCTTGACTAAGTTCAGTGTCTCTGTTTTTACAGTCATAGCCTGGGTTAGATGTGAGTTTGCTTGTCTTTTTAAAATATTTCTTCTGTTAATTCTGAAAGGGTTTTAGGCAAGTCTTTGAGTTTTTTGATCAACCTTTTTGGTGTCTTTAGTGACTCCTTGTGATCCATAGTGGCCCAGAGGTTAGTTTCAGTCTTGTATTGTATTTCATTCCCCCCTTTCATTTTCTTTAAAGAAAAGAAAAAAAGATTTATTTCAATTTTTTCCTATTTGAAGCATTTACAAAAAGAAAAATACTTTTCATTTCTTAGTTTGGTAAAATAGTCAGGGTTAGTTATTTTACTTGAAAGGAAAAAGAGTTCATTTTTTAAGTTCTTTACTGATTTATTAGAACTTAAGTAGCTCGTAGTGGGGTGAAATTTCGTTTTAGGTATTCTTTTTAAATATCTTGAAAAGAGTTAGTGATGAAAATTTGGTTACAAAGAGCTAGTTGAAAATATTTATTTTTCTAGAAGTAATTTTGCTTTCAGGTTTTCGTTTATTTTCTCCTCTTTCGTCTCTCATACACATCACTAGTTTCATTGTCGTATCCTTTGAGTTAAAAAAAGCCACTTAAATGAACGTTAATTTAAAATTAATTAGACTTTTATGTTTGCAGTGTCAATCAACTAGTTTAGGGTAGAGCCTTGAATTAGGTTGGAGAGGAAAAACTTTAAGGATTATAAACAAACATTGGAGTCAGAGCTAGAGAATGTAAAAGTAGACCGATGTGAAAGTTATCCAAGACACCCCTCTAACACAGGGGCTAAACACAAGGTCGTGTAAGGAAAGGTAGTGGAGATAACCTCACCAAAGCCGGACCAAACGTAGTGGGGAACGCATATTGAGGATCTATCATGGGATACTATCGTTTTCATTTGCCTATGGAGCTTCGTGGACCTCGAATGTATTTGAGATCCTCATTTGTCTTCTGAACCACTTTCTTTAGATACCCTCAATAGGTTTCGGACTTGGTACTCTGCTCCTTTGAGTCCATTCGACTATCGACTGTACCCGCCTCGTGACTGTTTACGAGATGGAAACTTAGTTGCCTTTATTCTACGAACCTACACAGGTGACTATGGGGGTATATTATGGTACCTAGGTAAGACATCGAGTAACACTTTGCAGAGTATACTCGGAGGGTTCCTTCGTGTTTGAGTTGCACTTGCACCGATAAGTTTCTCTAATGTTGGTTGGCATAATTGTTCTTCCAACTAGATAGTGGTTTGCTTGGTTTATCTTGTAGGAACTTTTCTAGTGTGTGCTTGGTTTTAAATGTTAGTTAAAGCCTTAATGTGTCCTTGATCTTTTCACAAAGTGGAATATCAAGAGCTCCGCCAATCGCGAAGGCTTCAGGGCCTATCGTCGGTTGCATTAGAGCCACCACCTCCACCATTATAGTGAATACTTAACCAACAAGGGTCAAACGAAGTGACCAAGCCACAGTAAACTGTGCACAAGCCTGCTCCGAGAGGAGATTACTCGAATCCGGAGGAACCTACTATTTTTGACTTTGGAGCGGAAGCTCTAGGGCTAGCCAACCCTCCGATCACCAACTTGTCGGCACCAATTTTTATACAAGTTGTCCATCCAAGGGTAACACCTTATGAGTGTCAGATAGTCTTGCAAGAAGCTATGGAAGAAAATGTTGCTACTTCGTTTGTGAGTCCTCACACTCCCTTAATGACTGTCACCACAGGGGGTATTCTTCCTCCTAACCCACCTTCATCAGTCTGGACCACAGTGGTCTCGAACCCCTCTACCTCGGGCAGTGGTTTGATACCATCCGCAGTGATGACCAATGCTTTGTTTACACAGAGTGCGACGGGCCCTTCATTTTCATATGGGATGCCTGGATTTGATACAAACTTCATCCTTACCTAATCCACCTTACAGACCATGGGTCTAGGGCCAGGGAGCTCAAACACTCCCTTGCAAGGGTCCATTGAGCACACCACAACCTCCTATAACGCCATCCTTTACAGTGGAGGTCATATACCTCCCATGTCCCTCTCGCTCGGTGTCACTTTCCAACCACCCGTCGGGCCGAACACAAACTACAGCTTGTTTGGATTAGGTATTCTAGGACCTTCTTCTTACACCACACCAGTGGGATCCATTTCATTCTCTTTGTTCGGCACGTTCGGTAATAATGATTTTTCATCAGCTGTCATCTCAGGTAGGGGAAACCCTGGTTTTGGACAACATAATCTTGTGCAGGGTACTATTCCTACACAGGGGGAAAGTACAGGAGTTTTCTCCTCATAAGGACTTTGGAATCCTTGGTAGGGATCAGTTTCCTCGCAAGGGATGTCGACCAAGGGAAACCCCTTCCATGGTCAATGGAACCCCAGGCAAGTCTTAGTAC
>JASDQU010367246.1:0-11476 GCA_032191745.1 Picea mariana
TTTTAAATATGGCTATGAGTGTATTGGCATTCCGTTTTTGTAAAATTTAGTTTTGAGAATTCGTTCTGTCAATGAGTGTATTGGCATTCTGTTTTTGTAAAATTTAGTTCTCAGAATTCATTCTGGCAATGAGTGTATTGGCATTTTTGTTTTGTAAAATTTGTTCTGAGAATTCATTCTGGCAATGAGTGTATTGGCATTTTCGTTTTTGTAAAATTTAGTTCTGAGAATTTGTTCTGGCAATGAGTGTATTGGCATTTTCATTTTGTAAAATTAGTTCTAAGAATTCGTTCTGGCAATGAGTGTATTGGCATTCCGTTTTTGTAAAATTTAGTTCTGAGAATTCGTTCTGGCAATGAGTGTATTGACATTTTCGTTTTGTAAAATTTGTTCTGAGAATTCATTCTGGCAATGAGTGTATTGGCATTTCCAATTTTGTAAAATTTGTTCAAAGAATTCGTTTTGCAATGGGTGTCGGGCATTTTCGTTTGTATTGTTCTGTAAATTCGTCTCTGGCAACATCCATCCCTAGAAAACGAAGTTCTCCCTCAAACTTTCATTGATTTCTGGATTGTCTCATAACATATGCACAACGATTTATTTAATATCTGGATTGTCTCTTAATTATAGGCACAACGTTTCATCCTTATTTTCTGGATTGTTTCTTAATTGTATGCACTGGTGTACCCGCAAGGATTTTAAATATCTTTTACTTGAGAACAATCCCATCCTTATGGTGAAATCATTTTCTTTTGATTATGCATTAACAACGTTTCAACTCCTTCATATAGGGTAAATTCCCAGCTTTATATTTTGGTTTACGGTGACATCTATCCTTTGTTAATCTTCCTGCTTCCTCTTACCTTTATCCCTTTTAGATATTTACAGGTGTAGTAAAACTTTTATCCCTTGCCTCAGCCCTCAATTATTTATTAATACCAAAGATAGGCCGATAGGATATCCACTGTCTCGTATGTTTTCACCCTTTTTCTATATAAATTTTATTTGGATAGGTATTAATATCGTTATTCCATCGTTATCTTTTATTTTAACTTTTAATTTATTCTAGCATGTTATATGGGGCATCGGAAATGCACATGATCTATCATAGTGTAGAGTTTCATTATTACTAGATGAAGGGTATGAATATTGTAGAACCTTTTTAGATATCTCCACATGATTATGAAATGGTTTAAGTTTTTAAAAATGATTATTATTTTTAAATTGGTGAAGCCCATAGCATAGATATAGAATACATAGCTCATAAAAGAACTAAACACAGTCAACAAAGTTAGTTATGCCTGGTCACTATCAACGCAAAGATGGCTACTCAAGGAAACTATCATCTAATTAGGACTTTCACTCAGAAACCTACAACTATTTTCTAGCTAAGAGTTTCCAGCTATAAATGTTCTCTCTGTAAACATACATAGTTAATGTTGAATGGTAAAATTAAAGTTGTATTATTGATCAATTTAGAACGGTTAGTTTAGATATGAAAATTATGTTGATGTTAATGGTTCATGTAATGTCCTTGCAATATAAAAAGGGCTATTTTAGCATGGATAACATATGAAATGTAAGATCATTGTTATTTTTATTTACAATGTTATTGTAGTATAAAAAGTAATGATATGGTTAATTTATTGTAAGATTAATTTAATTTTATTATTAGTGACAACATGTAAAAGGTAAGGTCCTTGAAACTAAGTACGATAAATTATTATGATTTAGTAAAGGGGGAATTTGCAATTAATTATATGTACTTATTTTTAAGGTTGGTTTGGTAACTCGTCGACTAACGGAAATTAAACTAAGTGATTGATCTGTACTTGATGCCATTTGAGTCGTAGGTAATGCTGAGTCTTAACTAATGGTAGATTATTGTCAGTGTCCTTCTGACTTGTGCCTTCCATAGAGGACGTGGTCGTTCATTAACCTTTGTTTTACTTGGTTGTAAAAAATCTATTTCTTGGTTTGCGTGTGTCGAGCAGGATGTAGACACCTCCATCTTCCTCAGAACAATCGCCAGCCTTGAGACCTTAAATGGTTAAAATCGATGGGAACCTGGGCTTGAGCATTTCTTATGTGTCTTGGAGGTCCTAACCATTGCAGGGTAGGATAGGTGGATAGTTAGTCTTTTTATTCTCGTCGATTGTTTGTCGCCCTTTACTTCTGTATGTTTGATGTGCGTCTTAGATCATTATGTTGTTGTTGCAATTGCATGCGCCATGTTCATCATCATATGGTGATGTAGAGTCGAATGTATTTATTATCCTAGTACACATGCGCACACACACAAAAAAAAATTTGTTAGCACTTGTTAAGAGGTTGATCGTCGTAATGAGGAGGAACGTTACAAGAACAATCTGCATAAAACCTTTGAATTAGAAATATCATGCTTGATGCATTTACACCAAAACTTGTTAAGATTGTATTTTGCAGACACATTCCCCCCACCATCAAAGGTGAGTTTGGACAAGCGAGAGACTGTCTCATTGGGAATATTGGGTAATGAGAAGTGGAAAACATGTTCCAACACAACGATTTGGGGAGCCACGGGGAATTAAAAACATTCTAAATAGAGACTCCCGAAAGGCTGGCTTGTCAGTCTGGCTTGCCTTCTAGTGCATTTCAAGATGAAACAGACGAAGAATTTATAAATCTAGAATTGTGACAGGCTGAGTGGTAAAACATTTAATTATTAAATTTACCTCAACCCTCCTTCTAGCACCATTTTTTGACGTGCGTAAACGACACACCGTCAATTGGAAGGTTAGTTCCAGACTGGGGTTGTCTAATTAACCCAAGTCATTTGGTATGATCTGAGTCGATGGGTTTAATGGCTCCATTAGCAAACTAAAGTCCGGTGATGTCCCAAAAAAAAAAAAAAATTTTTAAAATTTAAATCTCCTGAAAATTCATTCTGTTTTTAGTAAATTCGAATTTGGAATTTTTTTTCCATTTATGGCAATTCCGAATTTCAAATTTGATGATTGTAATTAATTATTATGACTGTTGGGTAGAGACTTGATTTGACCCAACTAACTATTTGACTATGAAACTTGTATGAAAATAGAATATTTTATATTGATTGTAGGAGGACAAATGGAACAACCATGTTTAATTTAGCTGACCATGAATCCATGAGTGGGGAACACATTGGAATTAACTTTGGGTTGATTGTTACAAGTGGAAAATTAGTGATTTGGCCATTGGCAGCCCCTGAAAATCAGGGATTTAGAAAGCTATGAAAATACCCAAGGGAGGGAAAAAATCCTAGGCAAATTAATAAATAACATATGTGAGGAGGCAGGACGCTGCCAAGTATGCTGAGAAAGAAGACTATTGATTTTTTTCCTTGCTGTTATGAGCACTACTATGTGAGTGTGAGGCAAGGGGGATTCTGCTAAAATTAAAGGATATTGCTGAAGAGGAGATTTCAATTCGTCCTCATGGATTCATGGTTAGGCTAGGGGGTGAATCGAGCAAGTAGATTGGTTTCCTTGTTCTACGGTTGGGAGGAATGTGGTTGTTCCCTTTGGCTTCCCACAAATTTGATTCAGATATGTAACTCTACCTTATTCTAGTTAAATGTCATGTGCTGCAATCTGTTTACTTCTATGTATGAATTTCTGGTTGAATGTTGTGGTGGAAAGATCTATCATTTTACTTCCTAGTTGTTAGCTAGCAATGGACTTATTTATTTAGATGTGATGCTGAGTAATTACTAAGGTCATGGAATGTATCAAACAATAAGACGAATTTTGTAGAAGTTACCAATCTCATAATAGAATGGACTACATACTACATCTATATTCTTAGTTAATTATGTTTTTGTAAAATGAAAATAAAATTGTTTTCATAAATACTTGAAGCCGCATGCACCAATATCTGTGGCGGATTTCATTTCATGTAGATGCTTATAGTATACGATGAGCCTCCTCTAATGAGCATACAAGTCCAGATTCAAGGTAAATACATCCTTTATCACAAAGGTATTAATCGATATGTATATCGACCTATACAGATATATTATGAACATATATGTATATATATATAATGAGCATTCTGTATGAGCGATACAATGACCCTGGAGTAAACTGACTACTAAGGTATGCAAAACTAGACATATATACATATAAACATTTAGATAGGAAAATAATTCAGAAAGCTTACCAAAACCCCATTACAGAAATTAAGTATATGTACATCAGTATGGTGGTGATGGTATTTTAGTAATGACTCTGTGGTTTAAAGGTGCACCTACAGTATAACAATAAACCTTTGTTGTAGGTACAATGCTACAGGGTATCTAGTATAAAGGATTAAAATAATCACATGAAAGGAAATAAACATGAATTCTAGAAGTCTCGATCTTTTATAATCTCAAATGAACAAATATTTTTTTCCGTCGATTTATATATGAAAACCCCAAAATCTGGATGGAATCCCACAGACATAGGCTTTCCACGAAAACATTGCACATAACTAGTTCATAAGTCAAATTTATGAATGGGTGGAATAAGACTCAGGTTCAACTCCTACCAAAACTAATTTTATATCAGAATATAAGTATACAATGCATAAACGAAATCTGGAAGTCATCACACAATCCCGGTGGAAAACAAAACCCTTAGGCACATTTGATACTATGCTAGTTTTAGGCATACTACTATGCATAGCTGAATCATTTTGAGAAGGGACTGTGTAATCAACAGTGAGATTCAATTCTACAAAAATAACTAGAGAATTCGAATCTGTAATAACAAATCGTTTTTTCAGAAATACTGAGGAAAATGTTAAACACAGAAAGTGACAGATTAGAACCCATATCCACAATGAAATAACATTCAAAGCATAATGATAATATTGCTTAAATAGAACGACTATCTAAATATCACAAGTCCAACCAGGCGCAAGCTTGGCGTAATTTTTTCTTCGCTTCAAAATCTTTATAGAAATCAGGGCATACCCTGTATCAACTAAATATAGAACTTGGAACTAACAATCTTCAAACATTAGGAACGGGACATAGCCTTGACCATCGGTGCATGTAAACTCGAAATAGATGGAAGGGCACTGTGTTGGAACTTGAATACCTCTTGAAGGAGTGAAGAGGGCATCCCCATGATTTGGCGTGACCGCACCTACACAAAGTAATGTGAAACATTATAATGTATCCAATGTAAATAATATGATTAAATTACAGAATAGAATGTAATTAGAAAGGGGGTCAGTGAATACTTAATTGTAATGAAGGATTCTTACCAACACTACATAAAATTATTTGCGTATAACGACCATAAAGTAATAGTAAATATAAAATCAATGTGACATTTCAAATATGAACATAAAGGATTAAACCACCTTCGACCACTAGAACGTCACTCCTAATCAATATAATGACACTAGCGAACACTTTAATTAAACATAGAAGTTCTCTCACGATCAACAGTATGCCGAAAGGTCTGTTACGCACCCAAGTAAGGGAAAACCTAGACATGACACTCTGTCATCTAAGAGACTAATCGATGGGGAAACTGGGCCCAATAATAAAAATTAAAACAAAAAAATAGAATATCCCAAATGCACATTTCTAACAGACATCGTAATAAGTTCCTCCACGAAAGGAGAATAGCTCAGCCTCGACAGGAAGGCTAGTACAGAGAAAGGGGATAAATCATGAAAGAACCTAAACCTTACTAGGGTACCACCTACCCTTTTCACAATAACCTCGAGGAAAAACAAGTATGCTACCAAAGAAATGACTGGGAACCAAGAGCATGCAAAGACCTACCTAACAAGACAGAAGGATCCAAATGCATGAATAAANGCAAGAGCATGCAAAGACCTACCTAACAAGACAGAAGGATCCAAATGCATGAATAAAAGAACAGTCAAGGGTAAACTTACCTTGCACAGAGCTTCTCGTCGAGAAGTTCCTTCCAAGATTTCCACCCATCGGGCACAGGGGTTGAATCACAAACTCATGACCATAATGCTAAAGCCAAACGGAAAATGGTCTAAATTTTTTCTTCCTCCCTCACCAAACCAAAACTAGAATGAATGTGAAAGTGCTAGAGTAACCTTTCGCATGGAGTAATGGGGATGGGGTCTTCGTACCTGGGCCATGTGAATATATGGTAAGTGTCTACATCTCATTGGGGCATGCCAGTCAAACTCTGAATCGAATAGACTTATCTCAGGTGCCTTAAATGTTGCAGACAGGACTTTAAGGCACGAGGGTTGCAACCTATATCGTTTTCTCAAAGTATTAATGGAAAGGTACCGGATGGCCTACTTAGGGTTACTCTTATCATCTTACTATACCTATTGCGTTGAACCCAACTACCATTGCATTAACCATCCAAAGAGGATAGCCTAATGTTGTTACTTACTGAGTAATTCTATGTTAGCACAATCATAACCATAACCTTCACAAGTTAGCCTCTGCACGCTTTATTTCAATTGTGCAAATTAGTGTGTGATTTTATACCCAAGAGTGTCTGTTTAAATGTATTCTGAATAATTTTAACCTCTTCTTGTAGACCCTATAACAATATATATATCAAAACAAATGTTATAAGTCCTTACATCTATGACCATTACATTAATATGATAATGGTTCTAATTAGTTACATATCCTTATCATAAAGTAGGTTTTGGAAATGAAACAGTAGATAATACCAAGTTGCAATGAAACAGGATATCCCTAGCTATGTACCTATGTTCGTATATAACTCATTACCAAAATAGGAAGAGGAAACAATATGTTAAAATAGGATAGAGAAGTAAAAGGAAATAAGATTGTTGTACTTTACGGTTGACAAATGACTGAAACTTTAAAGACACAAAATCAACTCAAAGTACCCAATTATTTAATTTTTTTTTTATGTAAATTTTGAGGTACATTACATATGGTATCAGACCAAAAAGGTTATAATACTGGACCTGAACAGGGCCACAATAGCTGCTTAGTATATATATTCTGATTTATGTAAAACTAATAAAAATCTTATGGTTACAAATAGAAAGCTATTTCTGTTTTGCGTTAATTATGGCAGCTCAGGACGATGCAAAAATCAGGATGGGAGAAAAATCACAGCAAGGACCCCCTAGAGATCTAAGACAGAATAGTGACAAAAGCTCACCCATGGAAGTGTTAGAAACAATGAGGAACCTTATTGTTGAATTACAAATTTTCAAAGCAGACAATGAAAAATTGAAAAAGGCACAACAAGAATAGCAAGAGATAAATGAAGTCCTACTGCACAGTATAGTTACCAAGAAAATCCCAAAGGATGATAACCATGAGGAAGAAGTCAGCAAAAGGTCCCCCAAAAACTCAGGGCTGGAAACAAAAAAAAGAGATAGTTCGTCGGAAGGAACACCTTCAGATGAAGAAAAAACTAAATCGGACAGAAAAAGAAAACAAGTAGACCACCTCGAAGGAGAATTTAAAAAGATTAAACCAACTACCTTTGATGGAGAATTCATGATGGGAGAAGAAGTCGAGGCATGGTTGTTGGACATCAAAAAATACTTCCAGATCTACAACTATTCCAGCAACATGAAGGTCAAAATGGCCATCTACAATCTAAAAGGGAAGGCCAGCATTTGGTGGAAGGACCTGAAATTGGCCAAGGGCCTAAAGGAGAAACAATTGGAATGGTTTGACTTTAAAAAGTATTTCAAGAAAAAATACCTTTCATAAAGTTACTATGAAAGGAATACAAAGGAGTTCTATGAGTTACGACTTGGACAGATGGCAATGGAGGACCTTATAAATAAATTTCTGGAACTGCTAAGGTTCGTACCGTACATCCGTGAAGATAAAGTAAAAATTCAGCGATTTCTAAGCTGTCTACCACAGTCCTACAAGGAAAGAATTGAGTTTGAAAACCCCAAATCCTTGAGCGAAGTATTCAGGAAGGAATGAATGTTCTACGATCAGTATAAAGAGAGGGTAGAGTTTCCCAAAGCATGGAAGGATAAGAAACAAGAGTGAATGAACTAGTGGAATAAAGGGTACCAGCCAGTTCCTTATCGGAATACAACAAAAAGTTTTCCGAGAAATTATTTTCAATCCAACCATCCGAATACGAAAGGCAATGGTAAACCAGTAAACCTAGGAATGAAGAAGTTTGGAGACAACCCCCGCGAGCCATTAAAGTGTTGGGAATGTGGAGAGCCTCATCTAAGGAGGAACTGTCCACGTTTGAGTTCAACAAACAGAACTGTTGTTCATAATCTGTAGGAAGCCTCGACAATGAGAGACGTGGGCAGAAGCCTACATCGGATCAATGCAGCCATAGATGGTCAACAACCTGACACCAGTCCTCGATGGTAGAAATCAAAGGTAAAATCAATGACAATCGAATTTCTATTTTAATTGACCCTAGAGCTACGTTAAGTTATATTACACCTAATGTGGCAGAGTCAAACAAACTTAAGAAACTGAAGCACGCAAAATCATGGCTTGTACAATTGGTGACTGGTACTAAAAGAAAAGTAGTTGACTTTGTTCTGGACTATGATTTTAGCTTAGATGGTAAAAATATAAAGACCCATCTAAACATCCTACCACTAGGATCTTATGATATGATTATGGGGATGGATTGGTTGGAACAACACAAAGCAATACTAGATTTCTATACAAAGATACTTAGCTATAAGGATGATTTTGGCACTGTTAGAGCAACCCAAGGTATACCAAAGATGGTATTAGTCAGACAAGTTTCAGCAATGCAACTCAAGAAATGTATGAGGAAGGGATGTCAAGTTTATGCCATCAAAGTAACGAATCTTCTAGAAAAAGATGATAAGCGAAAACTAGAAGACTTTGTTGTCCTACGTGACTTCAGAGACATGTTTGTGGATGAGATACCAGAATTACCTCCAAGAAGGGAAACAGACTTCTCCATAGACCTACTACTAGGTTCAACCCCTATCTCAAAGGCACCTTACCGAATGAGTCTACCAGAACTGACAGAATTAAACATACAGTTATAGGAATTATTGGAGAAAGGGTATATCAGACCCAGTGTCTCACCATGGGGCGCACCAATCCTCTTTGTGAAAAAGAAATATGGTACTCTAATACTATGTATCAATTATAGATAACTAAACAAAATGACTATTAAGAACAAATACCCCTTACCAAGGATAAATGATCTGTTCGATCAAGTAGGTGGGGCCAAGATCTTTTCAAAGTTGGATTTACGATCCGATTATCATCAAGTTAGGATAAAAGATGAGGACATAAGAAAAACATCCTTTCAGATAAGGTATGGACACTATGAATTCATGGTCATACCTTTCGGACTCACTAACGCACCAGCCACATTTATGTGTCTGATGAACAATATTTTTAGTCAGTACTTATACAAGTTGATAGTAGTATTTATTGACGATATCCTATTCTATTAAAAAACGGAAGAAGAACATGATGAACATTTAAGGATAGTTCTGCAGATGTTGAGTAAACACAAACTGTACGCCAAATTTGACAAGTGTGACTTCTATGAGAAAGAAATACAATATTTAGGACATGTGATTTCAGCAGAAGGCATTGCCATAGAGCCGAAAAAGACAAAAGCCATTATGGAATGGTCGGTGTGCAAGGATGTAGTAGATATATGGTCATTCATGGGAATCACTGGATATTACCACAGGTTTATAGAAGGGTTTTCCAGGATAGCCTACCCTATCACTTCATTACAAAAGAAAGGAACCAAGTTTATCTGGTCAGAAAAGTGCCAAGACAACTTTAACAAACTGAAGGGATTATTGACAACTACACCCATTTTGAAGGTAGTAGACCCCGATAAAGACTTCACGGTATGTGTGGATGCAAGTAAAGAAGGACTAGGTGGTGTCCTAACTTAGGAAGGACACGTTATTCGTTATGATTCCCGGAAATTAAAGGAACACGGGAGAAATTATGTCACTCATGACTTAGAATTAGTAGCAGTAATACATGCCTTAAAAATGTGGCGACACTACATAATGGGCAGAAAATTCCTACTATTAACGGATAATAGCGGAGTGAAGTATCTGTTTAACCAACCAGATCTTAATGCAAGACAAGCAAGGTGGCTAGCCTTCTTAAGAGAATTCGACTTCGAGGTCAGGCATATCAAGGGTAAGGAAAATAAAGTAGCAGACGCTTTAAGCATAAGAGTCCATGGGATATTTGAGATAAGTATCAGCAAGGCCGACAGGGATCTGGAACAAAGGATAAGCACAACAGGTATTAACAATGGAAATTACACTTAGGTAATGACAAAATTACATAACAGTACCCTAAACTTAGTTAAAATAGATCTAAGTATCGACAAGAAGGGACTACTACAATTTAAAAACAGGCTTTATTTACTAGATTCTGCAGAGTTAAAATTAACAGTCTTGGACGAAGTGCATAAGAAACCGTATTTTGGCCATCCAGGTTACCAGAAAACGATAACAACACTTAGAAAACTATTTTATTGGCCTAATATGAAGGGAGAAACAATAGAATACTTGGCTAGGTGCCAATATTGTCAGCAGGTTAAGGCCGAACACCATCATCCAGCTGGCCTATTATAACCATTACCAGTACTAGAATGGAAGTGGGAGACCATATCGCTAGATTTTATAACAAGTTTGCCTAAAACTCATAAATAGAACGATTCTATTATGGCTGTAATCGATAAACTCAGTAAGACTGCACACTTTATTCCTGTAAAGTCCACTTTTAAAGCTATAAACATTGTTGAAATATTCATGAAAGAAATTTTTAGACTGCATGGTATTCCTAAAATGGTGATTTTAAATAGAGATGTAAAATTCACATCCGAATTTTAGAAGGAATTGTTTGCAGGGCTAAATACTAACTTGAATTTCAGTACGAGTTATCACCCACAAATGGATGGATAGACTGAAAGGACAAATCAAATCATGGAGGATATGCTCTGCATGTATGTAAGAACAAAACCGAACAAATGGGAAGACTATCTACACTTGGTAGAATTTGCATATAACAATGGATACCAGACTTCGGCTAAATTGAGCCCTTTCGAAATACTGTATGGTAGAAAATGTACGACTCCAATTAGCTGGAATAACCTAGTTGACAAACTCATGGTGGGACCAGAGATTCTCCAAGAAATGGAAAACACCGTAAGGAAGGTACAACAGAATTTGAAAGAAGCACAGGATAGATAGAAAAGCTATGCAGATTAGAAAAGAAGACACTTGGAATTCCAAGTCGGAGACCATGTTTATTTAAAGGTCAAAGCCCAAATAAGCTCGTTGAAGTTAGGAAACTGTGCCAAGCTAGCACCCAGGTTTTGTGGACCCTTTGAATTACTAGCTCGAATTGGACTCGTAGCATACCAACTTGCACTCCTGGCTAATCTGAAAATTCATAATGTTTTTTATATTTCTTTATTGAAAAAGTATATTCATTACCCTACTCATATGATTGATTGGA
>JASDQU010367248.1:0-11526 GCA_032191745.1 Picea mariana
AACCGATTCAACTACCCCTTTTTCTAATAAAGGTAAAGGGCTCATCTAGATACCTGCTTTGATTGATATTTCATCAGTTCCTGAAGTAAAGATTCCAACTGCTCGAAGTATCGAAGAATATATCTTACACTCTGATTCGACTCCTGCTGGTTCTCTCGTTTATATATCCTGCAAATCTAAAGAACCTAGTCCTTGTCTCTCGTTTCCCTACTTTCCAGTTTTTATGTCTCCTAACGATCAGTTCCTGGAACCTCTTTCGTGTCATCCCGAAGTAAATGAAAGGCAATTAAACATATTTGAAAACCCCCTCTACAATCTCCAAGTCTCATCCCTTAGATTACCAATGGTTGTTGTCGGTGGAGGTGTTGTCGGTGGAGGTGGTGTCGGAGGTGGAGGAGGACATGGTGCAGGAGGAGGAGGAGGAGGTCAAGGACCACCCCCACCTCCTAGGATCTTCACTAAAGTGGTTTCTATATATTCTCCTTTGGTCCTCCCAGTTCCCCTCCACTATTTACCCGAAAACTATTTGAAAATATGCCAAAGTTCACAGGAGAGGGAGACCTAACCGCGATTGAACATATAAATTTCTTTGATAAATTCGTCGATATCCTTGGCCTCGAGCATGAAGATGTCTATCCAAGGCTCCTAGTTCAAACATTCGAAGGACAGGTGAGAACCTGGTTCCGAGGACTGATGGCTAGTTCAATAGGATCATATGACGAGTTAGAAAGTTCCTTTCTCAGACAATGGGGAGAAAGAAAAGATCACCTTTATTATTTAACTGAGTTTGGAGCTTTAACAAAGAAAAATTCAGAAATAGTTCTTGAATTCACACAAAGATTTAATAAATTATACAACAAGATCCCAACTGAGGTTAAACTTTCCCAACCCACAGCGAAAGTAACTTTTGTTGAAGCTTTCGAGCCCAATTTTTCTCTACTGCTGAGAGAGAGGAGAGTTGCCGACCTTACTAGAATACAAGACGATATTGTAGAAATTGAGTCAAATATGATGGCATCGAGAAAATTAAAAACTAAAGTCGAAACGAGAAATAAAGAGACTAGATGATTTAGAGAACAAGCAGGACCCTCTGGGTCTGGGAGGTCCTCAGAACACAAGATGGATGATATGGAAAAAATAATTAAATAATTATCAAACAAATTTTTGAAGATGGAACTGGATCAATCTAAAGAAGATCAATTCGCTAGAAAATATTTCAGGAGGAACCCTAACTCCCAAATACAACAAAGGCCAATTAAAAATGAAGATCAAAAGATTCAGACTCCCTTTAAAAACAAAAATTTTATAAGAGGAGATGACATACAAGAGTTTGAGGAGTTAGAGGAAGATATGAATAATGTTGGCGATGTCTGCCAACAACCTCATCTGACGAGACAAGATTATGAAATATCTTTAAACGCAGAATACCAGTCTAATAATGATGATAGCGTAAATATCACAGAAGATTTTTCTTATCAAGAAATCGCCAATAGTATAATGGTCAAGCTCCAACAGACGTATAATTTGAGGCCTAGATATAGAAATATGACAACTGCCCAACCGAAGAGAATCTTGTCGAGAGGGGAAGTGGACGAGGCAGCTCCCAAATCTATTGAAAGACAGACCGTTAAAACAAATGCCGTTGACATACAGTCTACCAAGACAAAAACAGTAGAAACACCAGTTGCTAATACAAAAACAGTGGAAATACCCACAGCTAAAATGCATACTGTCAAAACAAAAACAACTGAAACACAGACTGCGGAAGCAAAAATAGTTGAAACAAAAGAAACACATACCAATAAATCAGAAAGAAGGGAGATAGATACCCAAACCAGAGAAGTTGATAAAGCAGCTGGAAATTTCAGTCTAGAAAATGAGATTAATAAGATCAAGATTCTTATACCTCTATTCGAACTAGCGAAAAACCCTACATACAAAAAACAAATTGCCAAAATGATAAATTTTTCGAATATTGAAAGTCAGGATGACGTTATAATTCTAGAAGATGATAAACCGAATATAGTGTTTGGTCCACGTTTTGAAGGTATTGCTCCTTTCTACATTACGCTAACTGTGCATGATCATCTACTCCATAATTGCATGTTGGATTTTGGATCCTCCCACAATGTGATGCCTAAAGCTATCATGGATAGACTTGGTCTCAAAATTACCAGACCATATGGATATGTTTATTCTTTTGATTCGAGAAAAGTTAAATGTTTGGGTATGATTAAAGATTTAGTGGTTAATATTGCACAAATTCCTGTAAAAAATGTTCTAATGGATGTGTTTGTTGTTGATATCCCTCCGAAGTATGGTATGTTGTTATCCAGGTCTTGGGGCACTAAGCTTGGAGGATCCCTTCAACTCGATATGACATACACTACAATCCCAATCTTCGGCGGACAGTTCACCCACCTGTACAGACAAACAAGGTTAGAATATACAGTAAGTGATCCGTTGAATCTGAATAATTACCCTGTGTATGTCACAGATCAGGATTTAGGAAATTGTATACTATCGATTGATGATGATTTAGAAGAATGTATAGGAGAAAATTATATAGAAAAATAAAAAATTGAAAAAACAAATGAAAATGTAAATAAGATTGGAGTTTGGAAAATGTATTTCGATGGTGCTTCGTCATGTGAAGGAGCAGAAGCTGGAGTGTTGTTTGTGGCACCTGGGGATGATTTTATTGTTCCCTTATATTATATATTACAGTGGGATATTTATTACACCAATAATGTATGTGAATATGAAGCCCTGGTCTTGGGATTAGAGGCTGTCAGGAAGCTGAAAATTGAAAACTTGATTGTTTATGGTGACGCAGAATTGATCGTAAAAAAGATAAAGCAACAGTACCAGGCCAAACACCCAAGGTTAATATCCTACAGAAATTGTGCCTGGGATCTAATTGAGAATTTTTTCTCATCATTTAATATCCACCACATTCCTAGAGTTGAAAATCAACAGGCAGATTACTTAGCCAAAGCCGTTGCGACGTTTATACCTCCTACTGTCCTAAAACTAAAATATTGTATAGAAATGAGGCACAGACCATCAATACCAAATAATATACAACATTGGAAGGTATTCGAATATGATGAGCAAATCAGACAATTCTTAGAAATGGTGGACAAATTTGTTGAAACCCATATTGATCAGGAAAATCAAAATGATCATGTATGGATTATGCAAGGTGAAGATCCTCAGGAGTTTCGAGATAAGATCACAAATCACCGCATGATTGTACTAAAAAATAATCATATCCATAAGGGTCTGATTCCATTGGAGAGATTATTCGATCGTGACGACATTCCCTTAAAGTCTACTTTATAGCCTCATCCTGAAGAGGTTGAAGACTGTGATATAGGCACCAAGGAAACTCCTAAGCTGGTAAAAATATCTAAATACCTTCCCCCTGAAGTAAAAATAAAATATGTTGAAGTGCTCAAACAATACAAGGAGGTTTTTGCCTGGTCCTATGATGAATTAAGAACTTATGATACCACCGTAATTGTATAGCACTGTAATTGAACACAATATTCCTCTGAAGCAGGGTGTTAAATCGTTCAGGCAAAAGCTTAGACAGATAAATCCCATACCACCGTCTGTAATAGAAAAGGAGGTAAACAAACTCATGGATGCTAAAATCATTGTTCCACTCAGATACTCTGAATGGGTAGCCAATCTAGTACCGGTAAGAAAGAAGAACGGTGAAATCAAATTGTGCGTAGATTTCAGAAATTTAAACAAATCATCCCTCAAAGATAATTATCCATTACCTAAAATGGATCATGTATTGGAAAAAGTGGTCGAGGCAAATAGAACATCCATGATTGACGGATTTTCGGGCTATAATCAAATTGCAGTCCACGAGGATGATAAAGAAAAAATTGTGTTCACCACCCCATGGGGTACCTTTATGTATGACAAAATTCCATTTGGTTTGATGAACGCAGATGCCACTTTCCAATGAGCTATGGACATCGCCTTCGTCGGTGAAAGAGATAAGTTCATTGTTATTTATCTTGATGATCTAACTGTATTTTCTAAATCTAATGCAGAACACCTAGTACACCTCAAACAGACATTTGAGAAATGTCGCAAATTCGGTTTGTCTTTAAACCCCAAGAAATATCACTTTGAAATGCAGGAAGGTAAACTCTTGGGCCATATAATATCTCAGGATGGAATTAAAATTGACCCAAAAAGGGTTGAATATATAGATACTATCAATATTCCTAGAAATAGAAAAGAGATTCAGTCATTTTTAGGAAAAAATAATTTTTTAAGAAGATTTATCCCAAACTTCGTTGAAATCGTGAAATTGATTATAGATATGCTTAAGAAGGACAGTGAGGTTGAATGGATGGTCGAATCCAAAGCATCGTTTGAGCACATTAAGAAATTCATAGGTAAAGCATCAGTGCTAGCAAGCCCATATTATCTGAAAGAATTTTTAATTTTCTCATTCGCATCCGAACACACAATTGTTGCAGTACTCCTTCAGAAGAACGAAGAAGAGTTTGAACAACCAATAGGTTTCTTCAGTAAAATCCTTAGAGACGCAGAGCTCAGATATGATATAATGGAAAAGAAGGCCTATGCAATGGTGAAGGCCCTAAAGGCTTTCAGGGCCTATGTACTACATTCTAAAATAATTGCATATGTACCCACCAGTTTTGTTTAAGATATACTGGTTCAACTCGATAGTGACGGAAGGAGGGGCCGATGTCTTGCTAAAATTCAAGAATTTGATATGGAAGTGAAGCCAACAAAGCTCGTCAAAGGATGGGGTTTAGCTAAGTTACTATCTGAATCTAATTTCAGAGCACTTGGAATAAACAGCCTGCAAGAGTGCGAAGGATTTCTGGACATAGACGAATTCGATGAGCAAATACCCACAACTCAAATCGAGGAGAATTTCTCTTCTTCAGCTTGGTATAAAGATATAGTCTACTACCTTCTAACTCTACAATGCCCAGGCGATATGAGTCCTTATAATGCTATAACATTAAATTTGCATGCAGTAAAATATTTTATCATGGATAGCCAATTATATTGGAAGGATCCTCTAGGATTTTTACTGAGTTGTTTGGTAGAATCCAAAACGGAGAGAGTGATAAATGAATTCCACGAAGGAGTGTGTGGAGGTCATCACGCATGGAGAGCAACGGCCTATAAAATACTAAGAGCGGGATATTATTGGCCTAAATTATTTGTTGATGTGAATGCCAAAGTTAGATCCTGTAATCCTTGCCAAATGTTTTCAGGAAAGCAGAAACTTCCCGCATTACCTTTGGTCTCAGTTAAAACCGAAGCCTCGTTTCAACAATGGGGGCTGGATTTTATCGGTGAAATCAATCCACACTCTAGCGCACAACACAAGTGGATCCTGACCGCTACGAATTATTTCACCAAATGGGTAGAAGCCATTCTGACCAGAAATGATACAAATTCGGTGATGATAAACTTTTTGGAGGAAAAACTTTTATCAATATTTGGCTGCCCTCATAAGATAGTTACAGATAATGCTTAGGCATCTAAATCTATGGTGATGATCATCTTTTGTCAAAAGTGTAATATTGTACTGGTCCATTCCACAACGTACTATCCTCAAGGAAATGGATTAGCTGAATCATCAAATAAAAGCTTGATCACCATAATTAAGAAAGTGTTGAACGAGAATAAGAAAGCCTAGCATGTGCATTTGAAATATGCTTTGTGGGCGAATCAGATAGGCTCCAAGAAATCGATGAGGATGTCCCCTTTTTAGATGGTGTATGGAACTGACGTGGTACTACCCATAAACCTGGTTCTTCCTGTGATGAAACTCTGGAAAGATGAAAAGAAAGATCCAAATCACGTCACCAGAAGGATAAATCAATTGATTGAAGTCCAACAAAATAGGGTTGAAATAGATGAAAAACTTTAGAAGTATCAAGATAACATGAAAAACATGTTTGACCAAAAATATAAGGATAGGGAATTCCTCCCTGGTGACCTGGTTTTAAAGTGGGATGCTAGAAAGGAAGACTCAGGAAAGCACGGCAAATTCAACCATATCTGGTGCGGGCCTTTCAAAATCACAACTTCTAAAGGGAAGAATTCATTTTTGTTACAAAATCTGGATGGTAAAATCCTTAACGCCCCTATCAACGGGCATTACCTCAAGCATTTTATGTAATGATCGGTTTCCAAACTCTCATTGTACATACTGGTTTGTTTTCTTCATTTCAGTCACATTTTTTCATTTTTCGGTAAGTTTTTACTTTCACTGTAAACAAAACCAGGTTGGTTGATTTCATAAAAACAAAAAATATAAAAACAAGTAACATACAAAGTTTGGTTTGTGTAATTTCTCGACATCTTTCATATTATTGTCATGCAGGATACTTGTCGATAGCTGAGAGATCAAAGACATTAGAAAACGACCATCATGTATCAAAACATTGGCTCTCACTCGAAACAGGTGACAAATAAATAATTTACTTGGGTGAAAATATAAGAGTGAATCTAAGGTAGGAGCTTCTGCCATGTTTAAATTTCCAAAGAAATATCGTTTAGTATGACAGAGGTCTCATATGTAGAAATATTGTCACCCAATCTATAACCAGAGGAAGGAAAATTACACTTTAAGTTATCAAGAGTTTCCTCTCGATAAAATAAAAAAATGGAATAAAACTTGAAATAAAAGTAAGCAATAAGAAGACCTTGAAGAAAAAGTTTCAAGAATCGAGTATAAAATTTGCACGGGAGTAACCGTATTTATAACAGAACATCTGAAAACTTCATTCTTTTCCCCCGCTTGTTTCAAGGTTGTATTTTCATGTGATTCTTGATATCATCCCATGGTCTTCACAGAGGAAAAAGGGTCTCACCTTAACTTTGAAAACTCATAAGTGAATTTTCAAAACGAGAATAGGTAAAAATTCTTATAATTCCTCTAACTTCAACTGAACAGAAAAGTATGTCTAATCTAATCCTAACTATCTTAGCCCTTCTAACAGGTATAAATTGATTTGTTTCGCTCAAGAAAAGTCCCTGGAAAATAAAAACTCCCCATGAGAATTTCCCTGTTTGCGAAATTGTTTTGAAGGTCAAAGGAGGATTAGTCCAGAGTAATCAAAGTGAGTTAACAGGCCTATACTATTAAATTATAAACGGATATCATCCCTGGTATATTGCATACAAATTGATTGCCCCCATTTCATGTTTTAAAAATATAAGACATATGGTGAAAGGAAATTCATAAAATGATTGCCCCCATCTGGTCCATTAGAGATGTTGAAAGGAAATTCATTAAATGATTGCCCTCATCTCAACGTTTAAATGCAAAATTACTAATTGAAGTGGTGAAAGGAAATTCAATGTGGGAAATTAGATAAATTCACTAGGGTATTGAACAGGCTCCCTAGCACTGAAGCAATGTCTACGATATTTGCAAGGTTGTTATACATGAATTAAAATGTGCTCTGGTAACTAGTTCTTTTTCGACTAGATCTACATTCTAAGCTAATATGGAACTCCCCGATTAAAAACATTGAAATTACTTTACCTTGATGCAGACTGTTGGGTATGTGTTATATTCTTTGCATGTGTGTGTGTGTGGGTGCGTCAGATACGACAATTGCGTCTGACGATCCCTTCACCTAGAGCTCTGTCGTTGCGCCGGGCGCTTCCTAGGGGGGTCCCAGGGGGGGCAGGTATGCCCCCCCCTAGTTACGCGCAGTGTTCGGCACCGGGCGGTAGCCCGGGGCCGACGGGGTTCAGGGCAGCGCCCCGAGATTACGTGCAACGTTCGGCACCGAGCGATAGGCCAGGGCTGATGGGGTTCGGGGCAACGCCCCAAAATATTTTTTTGGGCGGTTTTTGCTATTTTTAGCGGATTTTGCTATTTTTAACTGATTTGTAAATTAATCCCGGATTAAGGGATTAGGGTTTTGGTATCTACGGAATACCTAAAAACATTGTATATATTGTATGGCGAATGGTGAAATTCGATATAATGAAAATAAGAAAGGTTTTCCCGGTTGAGGGTTTCCGATAAAAATCTCTGTGTATTCTGTGTATGAGCCATTGATTAATTTCTGTATTGATTAAGAATATATATGCATTGCTTTACTTAGCAGGTTTAAAACTTACACAGACAAAATCGAACAAAGCCTGGTAGAATTATTAAGTTTGTTTCGATTATCTTAAGCAAATCTGAAGTCAGTTTTAAGAAAAGGAAGCTATCGATAAGCCTAAACTTGAGATCAGTGGATGATGAAGTTTTGAAGGTTTTCAGAGATAAGGATGAAATCCTAATTCCTTTTGTGTGACCTCTTTCGGAATGTGTTTCACATAATGCAATAATTACTCCATTTACCCAATAAAGGCACTTGGTCTACTGTTCTTCTCGTCCCGCAAAGAGACGAGATCCCTAGATGGAGCCTATGTTGAAACATGTATTTTTTCTAAGCTTTAGACTTAAATAGGTTTAATTCTTGTTAAATAAAGACAAACACGCACTTGGATATCACCATTGATGAGGTATTCAGTTTGATACAATGATCCTAAGTCCTTGAAAGTTATGGAACCGCCCACTATTTAAAGGGTCAAATCGCTAAAAACAATCTTCAAAATATCAGAGTCTCAATGTCCCGACATGTGAAATTGTGAAACTACGATAATTTCTAAGCCGTGTTAATTAAGGCGTTAAAAGAGATTAGTACTAACCAATCGTATCGCAACTTCGTGATTTGGGGATCCTGCCTCGAGGGACCACCAAAATTCCAATATACAAAATTGCGAAACTAGCTTAAAATTAAACCGGGTTAATTAAACGATTAATAATGATTAACAATAATTAAATCATATCACAGTTTCGCGTTTCAGGAATCTTGTCTTGAACAACAACTTGAAATCCCGACACCCGAAGTTGTGAAACCCTTAACTAATCACGATTAATTAAAAGGTTAAACTCGATTAATATCAATTGATCAAATCGCGATCTCGCGATTCGGGGATCATAACTTGAAACGTAGGATCACCCGGGACTCCAAATCCTGAAATAGATTAAAGTTAAACACGATTAATTAATAGGATACAACTTTCTTTATTAACACCTTAAACAGTCTTATCAACTGAAAAGTTTACGTTGGTTTGAAATGCGAGTAAATTCAAATCATCTTTACGCTTTTCCCAGAGCACGAAATATCGACCATTAATGACATTAATAGCTGATTTAGGGAAATGATTTCAAATAAGATCCTAATTTATTGCCCAAATATTTTGAATAAATGAATTAAACGAGTTGTCAGAAAATATCTACGTAGATTGATATGCTTAAGGCAAAGAAGATTTTTTCATTTTTTGAATTGCATTCTCATTTTCACAGAGCTTGCCTAACGATATACTCAGTCCTATGTGTTTTCTGTGAAAAATAGCAGGTTTTCCTTTAGAGCTTCTACCATACCACCATGAAAATCATCCAAAATGATTAGTGACGGTTCAGGCCAGAGTTCATAGGTTATCTCTGATACCTCACCCAGAAGTATAAACACAGTTAAAACCTGGACGAACGTATTCAACATCCTGCAGTACGAGCCGGTAAACTGCCCTGATGATTCGAGTGACAATGAAAAGGAAGACTTATCTATCAAATACAAAACTGTTTCTCGGGCAGAGATGCATAAGGTATCAACAAGGCCAAGTCTTTTACCCTACAGTAACATGATTAAATGGGCACTAGATCATGTGGATATCCCAACTAGAACTATTTTCAATTCTCAGAAGGTGGTTGTTGGGTCATTTCGGCCGGAACACATACAGGTGATGTATAAGTTGTCTCCAACATCAAACTTCACTTACAATACTAGTTTTCTAGAGAATTTCAACAAGAAGGAATGTGATCAATATGGGAAAAATCTTTCAGATTTGATCAAGGATTGGTGCTCACACCCCGAAAAGTTCACGGTTGATTCTCACGGCATATACTCAATCTCATCATTGCAACCACATTTCATGTATATAGCCATGATGATGTTCATACTTTATGGAAAAGAGAACACAACCCATTTCTTTCTACCATGGTTACCCAGTATACACACAGTGGTGGAAGGTTATTCTTTCGACTGGGCCAAGATATTGTCGGATAGTCTGGCCAGTAAAATTACAAAATACCAGGCAAAGAAATCCAAGGGGCAATCAACTTCATTTTTTATGTCATCTTATATTATCGATGTCATCTGTTTCATGACGCCTTTCCCGCTAATGAGCTGGAGCTGAACTCCAGATAGTGCAAAACCAATTCATATTTATCATTTAAAACTCTAGGAAGACAAGGCAAAAGATTTCTTTTATGAAATCTATAATTGGGTAGCGGTGTCGATGCACATTGCTATTTTTGGTCACCCACCTCCTAGAATTTCAGATATAGTCGTGGCTAACCCTGATAAGTGGCAGACCGATATATCGAGGATCACTTCTCTTACATCAGAGTGTTTGGTTGTTCATTTCCCCCATACGCTTTAACGCATTTTTTACCAGACCGACTGGTGTGCCGCGAGGTCACACAACAAACTGTACTTAACGGGATTAGAAAAGAACTCAAAGCCGTGCAGAAAAAGGTGTGGCCATCTTTTCCCTTACATATTGGTGTATTTTATTTATTAGATTTCGGCCACTCCAGAGTGGAAGCTGCGGCATTAGAAGAAATAAAGTTGGTTAGCATTGAAATTAAGAAGCATGACCCGCAGAAGGTTCTGGGTAACCATATGGCCAGTTGCAATCTTAAAAAGTATGAACATGAAGAATCCCCTCAAGATGAAGTGTTCCTAGGGTGAGATCTTACCAAGAAGCTCTGAGTCGCTTTCGAGCCCTATCACCTGATAAAATGGTTGATTTTTACAGCTTCCAAAAACATTGAAGAAGTGGTCTTCTGAAAGTATAACAAGGGGAAAACTCGATGGCTCCTGCTACACAGCAAACAGAGACCCATAATCTAGAAGTTGGAAGCTCTACCAAACCAGAATCCCCGGAAGAATCAGAGAAGTCTAAGATCTCAACTCAGGAAAAGGATATCCCGATGGCAGAGGTATCTAATGACCAGGCCAAAGATCAACCAGAGACATTAACAAAGCAAGGAGAATATAGGCCACTATCTTCACCAGATAAATCAACTATAGATGAAACTGGAAAACAATTATCCACAGAAATCGGCAACCCCATCCAAGTTTTCACGTCGTTACAGTCCACTAGAGGAAACCCCAATATAGAGGTAATACTCATAGGATATCTCACGCCCATCTCTATTGAAGAGATACCTGTAACGAACCGCCTCGTTACGACAACTATTCTAGTGCCAGGTGCAAAATTTTTTTTTCTGAAGTGTGTGTGCGCATACACGAGTAAACAACCAGGACGAACATCAGAACATGACCAAGACGCATGATATGTAACCCCATGCAAAAATGAAGATCACACGACAAGTGAAACTGACTGCTAAACTATGACTGACCTCCCGCCCGTCCT
>JASDQU010367251.1:0-11526 GCA_032191745.1 Picea mariana
ACCTTGGAATGATCAGGTGAGGTGATAATGTGAGTCTAAATACTAGTGATGAAGGGTATAATAATGACAAAAGGTATAGGCAAAAAGTTGCATAGCGTGGTCCTAACAGATCCCATGGTCCAGATCACATCACAACTTCGGGTTTCAGAAGTTTAACTGCGCCAACATGCGATTCTCCCGATGTTTGAACTCCGATTTCGCCAATCCGACGGTCAAGGAGGGTCCCGATAGATCCTTGGATCTATGGTCCAGGTCACATCACTACTTAGGGTTTTAGAGGATCCGTCCCCTTCACGATGATTACCAACATTCGTTGAACTTGCGAAGACTGAGGGAGTCGAGGTGTTAACGCCTGTGCCCCTGCTTCAAATCTAACAGTTGCGACAGACCTTGGATCCTCCCGAACGAGTCTCATCCATTCATCTTCCAACCGAAAGGATATTCCCTTTTGATACTTGAATCTCACTATTCTTCCTGAGATTTGTTGGCTCTGAAAGGCTTAAGAGTTTTGCGCTCTTTCTCTTGAACGTAATGCTTGGAAGAATGCTTCCATGCACCCCTTACGTTCAATTACTCAACTCTAGAACCTAAGATGGTCTCGGTCTCTACCCACCTTGTAGAGACTCGGTGCATACATGCACTACCTCTCATGAGCTTAATAGATTATGTCCTCGTAGTGATTACGGGGTTCAACCTCCGCAATCAGGGGAGTACTCACTTGACTCTAGGATGGTGAGAAAATTCTCTGGGGAAAGTGCTTTCGAGGAATTAAACTAGAACATGAGGAAAATCAAACAGATGTAAAAGTTCTCAAGGAACCATTTATAGGCATATAAATACAATCATGCATCCATTATTTCCGATTCAAATCACAAGGCATAAAAACACTTATCAGAACCATAAGGCATGATGTGACTACTGAAAGGGGTGCTCATTTCCACCCAACCATAGGTTTTGTCACTCCCAATGGATTTATCAATGGCCATCCCTTAGCTTAAGCCACGATTATTTGAGATTCAATCTCTTACTTCCAGCTCAACGAAAGTTAGGGACGAAGGTTAATCTCCTTCTCCCAATACATAAATAGATAAGGACGATGGTTACTCTCCTTCTCTTGGCTCAATCTCTATTTTCTGTGATCAAAACTCATTGTTCCTCTTTAAGTCCTTCCTCAGACCCAAGATTTTCCGCTCTCGTCTCTGCATTTTCTTCGCAGGTCTTCCTCTTCCCACCACACTTGCTTTCTTGCCTTCCTCAACAAGGTTACATGTGGCTCGAATTTCCAGTCCGTGGTCAGCTCTGGAAGCCTTACGGATGGGCGGTCTGCCCCATCCCCTCATTAACTCTTGAGGAGGTCTTCCCACCTACCAACTCGACTATAATTCATTCTTGGGTCAGAGGGTTGTTCTGATCTGAGCAATTAATTACAACATGGTACTGGTTCGGTGGAGGTTAACGCAACCATTCTGGGTCCCCTCCACCACCTTTCACAACATTCATGGTTTTCTCTTAGCACATCCCCTATTTCAACAATCATGCAACACGTAACCATTTTATATTAAAATAACAAAATTTACATTCATCGACCTTTTGTACAAAGGTCGATCAAATCAAACATTCACACCTTTAGGTTTTCCATAGTTCCTTGGTCAATATAGTTATATTTACAGACTGGGGGAAACATGGTGTTACAATTAGAGTGTGCATGTTTAAGAAATTTTTAATTGCAATGTCCTTTATGATTGCTTGTTGTTCTCGATTCAACAATCGTCTAACACTGTAGTATTTGTTATTTTCAATAAAGAAAGGATGTTTTGTGACTTGAAAGCCAAGATTGATACATTTTTCAATGGCGGTTACTCGAGGACAAGGAAAATCTGCTTGCAAGTCATAGGACTCACAGAGAGTTCTAGTTGTTTTATGGTTTGTCAATGTCTCATCAACATTGTCAGGGTTTTCTAGTTCATGAACTACACTTTCTAAATCACCCCATGTTGGATTAACATTGTATGTAAATCTAGATTCATTGGTTTGTACTGTAGTCTCATAAGCATATATCCAGCTTCCCATGTAGGGAAGTTATGTTTTAATGTGTTTTCATTTTGATCAATTGCACGTACAAGAATAGTTTTTCTCTACAAATTTTTTCATAGTCAGTGTGTTTGTTGTATTTGACAAAGCGTATTACATTTGGTTTTTTTTCTTTTTGATATGGGTGTACCATTTTTTTTGTAATGTGATACGAACAATGCTAGGTAGATATGCCTAATAGGAGATGGATGATGGAGGTAATAATCAATAATAGAGTGACATATCACGTCCTCTGAATTATCAGGCTCTTGTTCTAGAAAAGACAATGGTTTAAGCACAATTAATGTGTGTTTCTCAAGTGGAGATGTGTTTATGAAGACACATTTCCTTAAACTATTGTTCTGAGGCAAGGAAAGTGCAATCTGGACTACTTGTTGAACAAACATTTGTTGAAGATTAAGTAATGTATTTCCAAGTGTACGTATCATTTGCATAACATCAAGATGACATTTTTCATGTTCTCTGCGTATTCTTGTGAATGCACATGTCATAGATTTGTCAACCTTTGTCATGTATGAAGTACAATATGATGCTGCAACATATGCATTGAGGACATAATGTGAATCTGTATTTTCATTCCATATAATTGACATGTCCTTGGAGAAACTGTTGTTCCAAATATGTGGAAGTTTTCGTTTAAGGAAAACTGTTGGTTGTTTAAGTGTAGATTGTATCGCTTGGATGTACTCATCTTCTACTAGATTTAGTTTTGCCAAGAAGTCTTCGAAGCTCATTAAGTCATCAAAGTCTCGTTTTTCTAGAAATGCAAGCAAAGATTTAGATTTCTTAATGAGAACATTGTCCTCTAAACTAATTGGTTCTATGATTCTTGTTGTTCTCATTGGCGGCACAGGAAAGTTGTATTTGCAATGTGATTTTTTTTGTTTTTTACAGCTTCTTGTAAGATAATGTCTATGAACTTTGGCAAGTTCTGGATCCAAATGATCTGTGCTGCATGTTATGTATTTGTTCAAAAACTACTCGATCTGTGAGTTGTTGTCATTTCCATAGACCAGTGCACCCTCTATCCATAACAGTCCGTGGTCATGCTCACTCCCTCTATTCTGGAATTCGGTCACAAAATAGTAGTCCGATATTTTTCCGAAGAACATTTCATCATGACATATCAATGGCGTCAAAGCATTTATTTTATGTCTATAGTAATGAGTACATGTCACTGCGTATTTTCTTATGAGGTAGTCAATGTCATAATTTTCCAATGTATCAATTTGTTTTTTCCTTTTCTTGTTTCTATACAATGCAGACACTGTAGCCACCAACGGATCCCAGTGATGCTCTGCACTTGTAAATGTGATGAAAATAGTTGGGGGTCCCAATTTTCGGATCATTGCAAATATAGTTTTCTTGTTTTGTTGCAAATAGTCAGGAGAGATGCGAATGTTTTTGAAATCTACGTATCCAATATCAGATTTTAGGATTTTTTCTAGGTTTGCTTTGTACTTGACATCTCTGGCCAATAACTTTCTTCCTTGTAGCTGGCCTTTTCTTATGCGCACCCACATGCAAGAGAGCACTTGCTTAATTATTATGCACATTGTTTTGAAAAACAAATTTGTTATGTGACAGGAGAAGTCAACACTTGAATGTAGTAGTTCCCATTGAACTATTTTTTGGTAGCTGAATTGTTTTGTGATGTCACTGGGACGTGGATCTACATAGAACAGTGTTGAGAAGTTCATTTCCTCAGAAAATTTGTCCTTGAATATTCGAAGTGGATGTTCTCCTTCAGTAGGTGCAATTTCGATAATCTTGTCTTGCAAGTCATGAATGCGTTGTGAGTCAGTGAATCCATGTATCAATGTTTCAGCAGGTCTTTCATTCTCTGATTTATCGCTTGTGTCAAATTCACTAGTAGTGTCAAAATTTTGTGCAGAGTTGTCATTTTCTTGTTCAAGAACATTGTTCCAGTTATCATTTATACATATGTTTTGTGCTTTGTACAGGGCCCTAGAACATAATTCTTTTAATGCTTTGATAACAATGTGCACACACAATTTACCTGTTTGATATGCATTCTTGTATTGCAAACGTCTTTTGAGAGCTACAACAATTGTCATCGTATCGCTAATGAACTGTGGCAGGGATTTTTGCACAACATCTAGTTGGACATGGACATTAATAATTGATCATGTTAAGCCCATATGGGGTCATTTATAGCCCCAGGGTCTGATTTATGCAAATGCAATTCACAGAGACACAAGTCATTCTTCAAGTTCTGTAAGTGTACTTACATCTGATAGTGGTGTGTTACATCTTATTTGGTCAGGTGTTGCAAAGTGTGGCAATTTTCCATTTTTAAGTGATCGTTTGCATCGAAGACTAATATTGCTACTGGAAAATGTTCTATCATTTAGTGTCAAGCTGAAGTATTCTTTTTGCAAGTCAGGGATGAAAGACTTAGTGTTTTTTGTGAAATTCAATTGCTCGCAAATTGCACATGCAATGGAAGGAGTGTCTTTAATTTGTTTCATATAGATCTATTTTGCATATCGCTTCCCTAGACAAGCATGCGTAGTAAGTGTTTGTTGGTTTTCAATGCTAGAAATGCATGGTGTTGGCTCTAGGCCATGAGATGTGATTTTTCCTTCTCGGTTAGTATCATGACCATTGTGGGATATGTAGCTGCACTTGTTTCTTTCACGTATCTGTTTTTTCAACATGTGGTAGGTTAACTTATGGTTGCTGCTGGGAACTAGTTTCATTTGTTGACAAGCCATGCTGAAAATAGAATCGACATTTGTTATGGGCATTTCCTCCTTGCCATCTCGATGGTGCAAATGGTGATGTTATTTTTCATTGTACATGCAATGTTTATATTCATTAGAAAGTGCGAGAATGTGATCGTGTTGTGCACACACATTTTTTTTTAGGTTGTGATATGTGTGTTTTTGTTTCTTGGTCGAGCTGCCTTTCACCTCATTATGACCAATTGTACAACTCAAAGGTCTAGAAGGAAGTGTACCAGTGTATTTCTTTCTTTCATGTATGACCTTTTTAAAGTTGTGAGAAGACAGTAAATGTTTTATATGTTTTTTGTTTAAGTTCAGTATGACCCGATGACAAGTGGGATGAGTTTCATCTCGACTAGACAGTATGTGACGCTTATACATTGAGGACATACTGTGAATCTGTATTTTCATTCCACATAATTGGCATGTCCTTGGAGAAACTGTTGTTCCAAATATGTGGAAGTTTTCCTTTAAGGAAAATTGTTGGTTGTTTAAGTGTAGATTGTATTGCTTAGATGTACTCATCTTCCACTAGATTTAGTTGTGCCAAGAAGTCTTCGAAGCTCATTAAGTCATCAAAGTCTCGTTGTTCTAGAAATGCGAACAAAGATTTAGATTTCTTAATGAGAACATTGTCCTATAAAATAATTGGTTCTATGATTCTTGTTGTTCTCATTGGTGGCACAGGAAAGTTGTATTTGCAATGTGAATTTTTTCGTTTTTTACAGCTTCTTGTATGATAATGTCTATGAACTTTGGCAAGTTCTGGATCCAAATGATTTGTGTTGCATGTTATGTATTTGTCCAAAAACTGCTCGATATGTGAGTTGTTGTCATTTCCATAGACCGGTGCACCCTCTATCCATAATAGTGCATGGTCATGCTCACTCCCTCTATTCTGGAATCCAGTCACAAAATAATAGTTCGATATTTTTCCAAAGAACGTTTCATCATGACATATCAATGGCCTCAAAGAATTTATTTTATGTCTATAGTAACGAGTACATGTCACTGGGTCTTTTCTCATGAGGTAGTCAATGTCATCATTTTCCAATGTATCAATTTGTTTTTTCATTTTCTTGTTTCTATACAATGCAGACACCGTAGCCACCAACGGATCCCAGTGATGCTCTGCACTTGTAAATGTGATGAAAATAGTTGGGGGTCCCAATTTTCGGATCATTGCAAATATAGTTTTCTTTTTTTGTTGCAAGTAGTCAGGAGAGATGCAAATGTTTTTGAAATATATGTATCCAATATCAGATTTCAGGATTTTTTCTAGGTTTTCTTTGTACTTGACATCTCTGGCCAATAACTTTCTTCCTTGTAGCTGGCCTTTTCTTATGCACACCCACATGCAAGAGAGCACTTGCTTAATTATTATGCGCATTGTTTTGAAAAACAAATTTGTTATGTGACAGGAGAAGTCAACACTTGAATGTAGTAGTTCCCATAGAACTATTTTTTGGTAGCTGAATCGTTTCGTGATGTCACTGGGATGTGGATCTACATAGAATAGTGTTGGGAAGTTCATTTCCTCAGAAAATTTGTCCTTGAATATTCCAAGTGGATGTTCTCCTTCAGCAGGTGCAATTTCGACAATCTTGTCTTGCAATTCAAGAATGCCTTGTGAGTCAGTGAATCCATGTATCAATGTTTCAACAGGTCTTTCATTCTCTGATTCATCGCTTGTATCAAATTCACTAGTAGTGTCAAAAGTTTGTGCAGAGTTGTCATTTCCTTGTTCAAGAACATTGTTCCAGTTATCATTTACACATATGTTTTGTGCTTTGTATAGGGCCTTGGAACATAATTCTTTTAATGCTTTCATGACAATGTGCACACACACTTTACCTGTTTTATATGCATTCTTGTATTGCAAACGTCTTTTGAGAGCTACAACAATTGTCATTGTATTGCTAAAGAACTGTGGCAGGGCTTTTTGCACAACATCTAGTTGGACAGGGACATTAGTAATTGATCATGTTAAGCCCATATGGGGTCGTTTATATCCCCAGGGTTTGATTTATGCAAATACAATTCACAGAGACACAAGTCATTCTTCAAGTTCTGTAAGTGTACTTACATCTGATAGTGGTGTGTTACATCTTATTTGGTTAGGTGTTGCAAAGTGTGGCAATTTTCCATTTTTAAGTGATCGTTTGCATCGAAGACTAATATTGCTATTGGAAAATGTTCTATCATTTAGTGTCAAGCCAAAGTATTCTTTTTGCAAGTTAGGGGCGAAAGACTTAGTGTTTTTTGTGAAATTCAATTTCTCGCAAATCACACATGCAATGGAAGGAGTGTCTTTAACTTGTTTCATATAGATCTATTTTGCATATCTCTTCCCTAGACAAGCATGTGCAGTAAGTGTTTGTTGGTTTTCAATGCTAGAAGTGCATGGTGTTGGCTCTAGGCCACGAGATGTGATTTTTCCCTCTCGATTAGTATCATGACCATTGTGGGATATGTAGATGCACCTATTTCTCTCACGTATCTATTTTTTCAACATGTGGTAGGTTAACTTATGGTTGCCACTGGGAACTAGTTTCATTTGTTGACAAGCCATGTTGAAAGTGGAATCGACATTTGTTATGGGCATTGCCTCCTTGCCATCTTGATGGTGCAAACGGTGATGTTATTTGTCATTGTACATGCGCTGTTTGTATTCATTAGAAAGTGCGAGAATGTGATCGTCTTGTGCATGCACATTTTTTTTCAGGTTGTGATATGTGCGTTTCTGTTTCTTGGTCGAGCTGCCTTTCACCTCATTATGACCAGTTGTACAACTCAAAGGTATAAAAGGAAGTGTACCAGTGTATTTATTTCTTTCATGTATGACCTTTTCAAATTTGTGATAAGTCAGTAAATGTTTTATATGTTTTTTGTTTAAGCTCAGTATGACCTAATGACAAGTGGGATGAGTTTCATCCTAACTAGACAGTATGTGACGCTTATGTGGATTCGATGCGGGTTGGTTGGCATGGACAGTGGAGCTTGAATTAGAAGTATTTATTATCAAAGGTTGATAATGGATGTGTGGTGTATCGGTTTTCGATGATATGATGTCAATTGTTTGATCATAGTTTGAATCAAGACAATAGGAATGGACAGTACCATCTGACAGGGTTGACCAGACCTGGATATTTACTCTGAATATGATAGATATCCATTGTAAACAGAATGTGCCACCCTCTACATTTCCTTTCTCATATGGAATTGCCATGTTTACAAGGTATTGTTGCCAACTTCCAATTATCGGCATACTTTCTACGAGATATGGTGAAAGGTGTTGATGCAAGCAGTTAAAAGCCTGTTGACTGCCACCTATAATTGCATTGCAAAAGGATTGCACAGTGTAAAGGAACATTGAGTGCACATCAAACTTTGTTTCTATCAAATAGCAAATTGCATTGAACAAACTATCTCCACAAGTAGATGTAATAGTTGTTGCTATGTGCAATCCATGGGAGTGTATATGATGCATAATTCGTTTCCAATGTGATTGAAGGTCTTTGCAGGTGAGGGACAATTAAATATCAGGTCCTCCAAGATTGCATATGGATAATTTTCTATAGAGTAGTGGTTCATAATGACCACTTAGAGGATTGGCATCATGGAACAAGATGCAATATGGATCCCTAGATGCAGTTTTGTTGAATAGTAGATATCTTTTTTTTTCTTGTTAATGACCAAATTCCAATTGATATATTCAGCCACTTGGCTAGCCACGATATACAAAATGTATCTCCCCAAAGTCCCCTCTCATGTGCAGGAAGAGTTGCAGATGCAGACAATCGCATCTTTGAAAAATATGTACTGACATCATGTATTCCATGCAATTGGAAAACAAAATCATATGCCAATTCGTATTCATACGACTCTAATGCCTCAATGTCACCAATTTTTAAACAAGCCAAGAAATGATCTATCAATCCATTGCGCAGCTCGATTGAGGAATAACGGAAATGCAATAGAACTTGAAATGCATTGAAGAGGCAATCTCCCACAGTATACGAGAATGCATCTAATCTAAAAAGCCCATTGTTATGCAATACCTGGTCGATGTTGTCATGTACAATGGAGTTTGTATCTATTTGATAGAACTCAACATCTATTACTTGTTTCATCTTTTAAGTTGTGATTTTCAAGATGTTTCTTAGCTATGTCTAGATAATATGCAAATAGAAAAAAGAAAAAAAGAAAACTATAAGTTCGAAACTGCATGCCAATTCTGCTATGTATCTTTCAACCTTCTTCGTGTCAAATTCAATGCTCTATGGTTGCTATAGCATATGACAAACAAACAAAGCTATATTGAGCATTGAACCATATAGAAGAGATAATGCAAATTAAAGAAGACTATAAATTGGATCAGTACAAAGACTGAGTATTTAAGACATATAATTTTTGAACTTATTCTAGGTGTGCATCTTATAAGTGTTTCGGTATCCATTCTATATAGCTTTACAATCCTATTCACCATTTATTTTCATTCCCAATATTCACAAGTCAACACCAAACAGATCTAAAACAACTTGTTGATGTCTTCCACTCAGAAAAATCACATAGATGGTTTGTCGGATAAACAAAAGCGGAAGAAATAGGCATTATGGACTTTTACCACAGGAACAAAATCAACACATAACAAAACTTCTTAAGGTTTCAATTATCTTACAAGAGGAAGAAGATATTCTAATATGTTTCAATTATCTTACAAGATGAAGAAGATATTCTAAAATTGGGCACTAGGAAACTCAATCTGAGACAGATCTGTGAATTGCCCATTCAAGTTACAAATAATCATTTCCACAAGACGAGGTCTAGATCTAAAAACGATGATGGAAGATGTTTTGAAAGACCCAAAGTCCGTCACAAAACCAACAACTATATGTGGTTTTGCCTCAGAGAATAAAATCTTGCCCTGTCATAACCTGCAAATAAGGGATGGCAAGGTCCTCGTAGATGCTTTCTCCACAATGAAAAATCTGAATTCGTTTGGCAAATACCTTTGCATTGCCATTTTACAAAGAGCTATGGTATGATGTACATGACATGAAAGTGGGCATATGTGATTGGAAGGGGATAACCTGAAAAAATGCACTAAACATATGGTTTTTAGGAACAAAAATATGAGGAGAACATCCCATTTCCTTTTTTATATGTCACTATGGTTGTGACATAGGGGGTTCTATATCCATCATTGACATTCAAAGGCAACAAGCTTTCTTGTTCAACACTTTTCAGGAATAACAATACACTCTTGTTTCTCTGGTCCCAATAGTCACATATAAGGATGTTTTGCAAGAGGATTTTCACTCTGGTATTATTTCATTTTTTTTTTTTTTACATTTATTTTGATTTTCAACACTTCCTAGTATTGAAAATTCTTACCTGCAAACTGCAAATAGTAAACAACAAACAACGAATAGGAATGAAACCATGGTATTGAAACTTACTCATGAATGGGGAATGACATAAGCGCAGTTCCAATTACGAGTGCAAAATATCAACCCTGCAAACTGCAACAACAGGTCCAACTGCGGATGCAGGACACCAACCTTGCAAAGTTGAAGCAAACAAGGGTGCAAGATGTCAACCCTGCAAAGTGCAAGATCATGTCAAACTGCAGGTGCAAGACTTCAACCTTGCAAAGTTTAAGCAAACACGAGCAAGCAACCAACAACAAACCAGTGAACAAGCACCAAGAGGTCCAACTGCAACTACAGGACCTCAACTTTGTTAAGTTGAAGCAAACAACAATAAGTAGCATCCAATGAACCAACGAGCAAGCAACAACCAATGAACCAATAATGCCGGTGGAGAACAATATTGCCCAAATTCACTGCAGACAAGATTGTATCCAAAATTAGAGGAAAATGTATTGTAACAGGCCTGTTAAGTAAACATTTAAGGATGTCAGGCCAGTTAGGTAAACATTTAAGGCTGCCAGGACTGCTCAAGGGCTTCGTGCTATGTAAACATTTAAAAAAGAATGCAGTGTGGCAGGCCTGTTTACGTACGTAATAATAATAATAATAATAATAATAATTCCTATTTAAGTACTTAATAATAATAAATAATAATAATAATTCCTATTTAAGTACTTAATAATAATAAATAATAATAATAATAATAGTTCAAACAATAGAAACTATGCAAAAAATTTATAGTTAAAGGACAAACTAATATGAAGTCAACTAATAATAAAACTGTCTGTCGATGCTCAAAACTTTGAATATCTAAACATTTAAATAAAAATAATAAAAAATCAAAAAGACTGTAGATGATCAAAACTTTGGATGTATTAACATTTTAAACATTGGGAATAATGAAGCTAACAATAAGACTTCGAATCTACTCTCCAATGAGATCATGAAATATAAGGTTTTTTTATTATATAAAAAATAATGTTTTTAGTTCTCTAGTTCGAACAATAGAGATTATGCAAAAAAACTTAGTCAAAGGACAAACTAATATGAAGTCAACGAATTATCGATCGCTATAGTCTCTCTACGCCTTCGACAAGGACTAATAAGAACTGAAATTAGCAACAAATTTGTTTATACATGTGTCTTAGAAATATTTTAATGTCCAAAACTAAAAGTGATAACGGTTTCTTTATGTCTTTAAAAGTTGAAGTGGAATTGGATAGATCTAAATGTTGATAACTATTAAACAC
>JASDQU010367254.1:0-10290 GCA_032191745.1 Picea mariana
ATTTGATCTATTCCTTGAAGCTCCTCTTGAACATATTTTACATAGGTTAACAATTTCATCATATGATTCTTTAGATATGTCCCCTTTTCCAAGCATATTCAACATATCTAGACAGTCATCCCTTACTCCTTTTAGTAATATTGTTTTAAGAATATCTTTACTTACGTCAAGGTGACTGGATCTTTGTAGATTATACTGTAGCCTTTCTACAAAGTCCTCCATATTTTCATCCTCTTTCTGTATCATTTTGAATAGTTCATCCCTTTTTTCTCTTGTTCGGCAATAGTCCTAGTATTTATGCAGGAATTTCTATTTCATTTGATCCCATGTTGTGATTACATGACCTCCAAGACTCATGAACCATCTTAGTGCATTTCCTTTCAATGTTTCTAGAAATAGTTTTAATTTTTGAGCATTGGAAATGTAATCATAACTTTTGCATAATATGTCAAACTCAAAAAGGAATTCATCCGGATCTTCTGAAGATAAACCATGAAAGTTAGGTAACGTTAAGAGTGGAATGTTCTTCATGGGAGATACCCCTCTAGGAAGATTGTTGTAGGAAAATCTGCCTGCGGACAAGTAGATCGACCTCTAGGGCTTGACCTTAACCCTAGACAGAAAAGTGCTTAATGTGGACACTGAATTTATTTCGAATCTATCTAAACTAACACATGAGAAGGAAGGATGATAGAAGTACCTTTTTATCGATGTTTTTCCCTGCACGCTCCGAGTTGCACTCCGATCCTTTGCTCCTCGCTGAGTTCTGTGGGAAAAACAAGATACGACTACTTCCTACTCTATTGATATTAGCTTGAAAATAGATCTACCATTAAATGACAAGCTCATGTAACATCAGACACAAACTAGAAAGAAACAGGCCAAGCGTGTCATATTAATGAGAATAACGACAACAATACTTACAATCGTAGATGCGAATTCAACAGCTTCGTCAAGTCCTCTTCGTCTAACCCTTGCCTGAAAGATCAACGACCTAGATAACAACAGCTTCATTGATCAATCTCCTTTGGCTGACTGTAAGTTTCCTCCAAGAACATAAGTTTCACATATCCAATTCTTCCCCCTTTCCACCATCATAGAGCCTACTTATATAGGTTGGGAGGAGCCTAACCTCTTGAGTTATGTTTAGAACCAGTTGGGAACCTTCTCCATAGATCAAGGATCTGGTGATGAGAACAATAATTCGAGCACAAAAACCTCCTAATCTCGAATGTTCTTCTCCTTATTCTTCTCAACGGGCTAACAACTGACTCAGATTAGGGAGCACTCCTTCAGAAGGGTTCACAGAGCGTTGTAGCGCTCCTTGGCAAGCCTTGGGGTAGCGCCAGCGCTCTTAAGATGGGCAACGCTCCTCAAAAAGGGTCTGGGGAGTGTTATAACGCTCCCTAAGACATGATAGGGGAGCGCCAGCGCTTCTGCAGCTATGTTAGGGGAGAGTTCCCTCTCCAAACCTAAGTTTCAGGGCTCTTTTCAGGTGTCAATATTCTTTTGATCCCAATGAACCAGTTCTCTTCCTTCAAATGAATCATATGATGTGTCATAAGTGCTCCTTTAGTGTCGTTATCACGGTATCATGTTTGACCTTCATTTGCAACATCAGTGATCAACTTGCGACACTTGCGAAAGTTGATAAGGGAGATGCGACACTTACAACAGTTGACAGGGACAATACGACACTTATCCATCCGAACAATTTTGACGTGTAACAAAGATCACCAATAGGAAATCCTAAAGTGGAAAAAGAGTTTTCATCATTTACCTCTCTTTCAGGACCTGCCTGTTCTTCATTATACTCATCCATGTTTTCTTCTGTTTGCTCCCCTGCTGTGCTTGCTCTGTCCTCAATGTCTCCTGTTGGTTTCTCGACTGTCTCAGGACTCCAAATCTCTTTCCCTGTTGCAAAGTTTTCTTGAAAGGAAGGTTGGGATTTCGCTTTCCGAGAGTTTGGTCATTGAGGAGCAACAAATTCAGATTTTGATATAATCTCGTCAATATAAGTCTTTCTTCCTCCTCTTCCTCTACCCCTGCCACCTGTAGGGTTAGTTTCTTTGGGGTCTCCGCATCCTCTCATGCAATCTTTATATCTGAAATAACATAAGTGCTTTTGAAATCTATAATTACCTTCCTCGGCAAAGGCGCCAAAATGTTGGTCACTATAGTTGCTTATTTAACTAAACAATCAAGTGCCACATAAATTGTCAACCCAGGGAAGTCTGTTTATTTCAAAGGTAATCACACACTATATATGATCAATCTCAAAAGAAATATAGAGTTTTAGTAAAAGTATATTAATCACACCTTGCCTTGAACAAACTAAAGTTCTACTTTGAATTACAGAAAAGCAACCTGCCTATTGCAGAGTTCACAATTTTTAAGGAATAATTATCCAAAGAATCCTGGATTACATTAAGAAATAAAAACCTAGGAAATAACTCTTTCAGGATACTGCAAAAGGAAAGACCAACTATTTTGTAACAGAGAACAGGACCCTATTCCCCAAGCAGGAATCTTCAACACCTGTTTCCGATTATCACACTTTCATGAACTCATTACTAATTGAAATGATTGACACACACTAAAGGCTAACTATCTCTTAACAGAGAACATGACCCTATTCCCCAAGAAGGAATCTTTAGCACCTGCCTCTGATTATCACACTTTCATAAATTCACCAAACATGATTGCTAACTTGACTGATTAACAGCTACCCAAGCATGAATTATATGAAAATAATGTAACAATCAGTAAAGTAGAGTTTCAACAAAACAGAGTTCAGTAAAGTAGAGTTTAAACAAAACATAGTTTAATCAAGGCATAAACAAAAATGATACTAACACACTACAAAACTAATGGGTGAATCTTGTGAAGAAGGTGGGCCCTCCCTTCTCACAAGATTCCCCAGAAATGAAAGGAACTAGGAAGGAATGCTCAGAATAATCTTTTATTCATCTGTCAACTGTATCATGTTACAATGTCTGAAGTAAACATGTCCTTCTCTATGATTCCTTTCTCAGCCAAGCAAAAGGTCCCTTCTAATGATGATTTCCCCTTATTTAAAGAGGAGAATCCCCTCGATACAATTTGATCACCCAATTACATGTGCACATCTGAATCCTATTATTAGTCAGATCTAATTTCTATACTGGAATAGGATATCTTGATCTCTCGTAATAGAATGCTATTACCATAATTAAAATGGTGCTAAGTGAGGTGTAGCTGTTGCAGCTGGAGTAACAGCTTCTTTATTTATCTTCTTGTTACTGCTGTTACTGTTTCAGCATCGCAAATCGTGGGTTGTTTCAGCAACGGGATTTGCGTTCTGACTGTTTCGGCAACGAGGTCTCACGCAGCAGCGGTGGTTAATTCTGTCTCAAGGTGTGGCTGTTGTGGTGAGTGTAACAACTTCTTCTTGTGTGAGTTACTGTTTCAGCATCATAGACCACGGAGAGTGTAACATATTCCTCTTGTGTGAGTTGTTGTTCTAGCCTCCTAGACCACAGACTGTTTCAATCATGGGGTTTGCGTGCTTTTGACTGTTTCAGCAACGGGCCTTCAAACAGCAATGATAATCTGTAGTTCGAACTATTTCAGCACTTATATATTTCTGATCAACGGTTAAGTATGAGAGTAATGTAAAATTGTATGCAAAACAGATTAAACATATAGCAAAGAGAAGAGACGTTATATACCTTTGGAAAGATAGGGTAAGGTGATAATGTAAGTTTAAATGTGAGTGGAAAAAGGATGTAATGGTAGCAAAAGTGTGAAAAAAAAAGTACATGATAGGGTCCTAACAACTACTTGGTATAAATCAAAATCAAGTACTTTTTTATCCCAAATATATTAATGCAATACATTCAATAAGAATATTTTTACACACCTATATTACCTTTTATTGATCTAAAAGATTGTCTTACAGTCTTTAAGTCAACCTCACGACAATAAATCCCCTCGTGTTATTAAAGAGGTGGTACCAGGGATGATTTTAGGCGATAAATTTCACTCATAGATAATTTTCCATGGTTTTTCCAAAAACGAGATTCGCTATTTTAAAAATGATTCGCCAAATTCTTTAAGATAAAATTATTTTACCTTAAAAAACACCAAAAATTTATAAAAACTATATAAAATCTTTAAAAATTTGAATATTTTTACAAAAATATCACCAATCATTTATAGTTGGCATATGAAGGATTAGGAATATTCTCCAAGGTTTCTACAATTTAAAATAAATTTCCATCCTTAAAATCATCCCTGGGTGGTACTCCTCTATTTTAAATAACATAGAGTGGACAAGAACAAATAAAGTGCTTGAGAGAGGACCAAGATTATTCTTGAAATAAATATTCACATACAAAGAATACCTGAGAAAGGACCAGGTATCTTATAAGAAGAAAATATTTACACTATGTTAAGAGATTATAAACCAAAAGACTATGCAGTAAAATAGGACAACATCTCCATCACAATATTCATCAAAGTAGAACACAATATTTAAGAAAATGGAAAGGAAAATATGGAAAACATATAATATTGAACTCTAAATGACCATTTCATTAAACCCAATAAATATTCTGATAGACACATATTTGAAATCTCATGCTTAAATTTAAAGTCTTTAAAAATCAATAATGTTATGTACCAAACTAGTTCTACATGAACCTGGAAAATAATATATGTCTTTAAATAAATAAGCGGTAATGTCTTGGGTTACAAATAAAATAGAATACATTTGTCCTTCAAAGAGGACTTGGATGGGGCTCTCATGGACTGTAAAATGAAAGATAGACATGGAATACAAAATAAAAATATTCAAGGGTGAGCCTTAGGTTTCACAAGTTTCTTGGAACATAAAAGGAACAATGCCAAATGAATGAAGAATAAAGATAGAAAGGGAAAGAATAAGGTTGATACTTGACTTACTATGATGAAAATATTCTAACCACTTACTTGCTTGTTGAGCCATCCTTTGTAAATGGTTTTTGTTGTGATGGAGGTGGTATAACCACTATAACCGCTTCATGTTGATCTTTCTCGATGATCTTGATCAATTTTTTTCTTAACCATTCTTCTATGTACTCCCTCATCAAAGAAACCATTATTTTTTTCTTGGTTTTTATTTCAAACATTTCATTATCTATTTCTCTTAAATCAATATTTAATTGGTGCAACATATCCTCAATATCATCATTTTTATAAACGTAACAAATAAACCACCTTTCTACCTCATCCTCAGAGAATTGCATTGAGTCACTAAACTCACTTGCCCATGCAACTTTTAATACTTCAAGTTGTTCCAATAGTTTCTCTTTAGACATAAGTATAGTATCCATTAATAGGTTAGGGACATTCAATTATTTTGTAAGATCAACAAGTCTTAGAAATAGGTCACCCCTCTTATTTTTCACAACATCTAAATCAAACTACATTTCCCTTAAAAATTTAATCATTTTCAGTCAACAAGAATGGATCTACTTCATTCAGATACTGGAAGGAAGGTTTTTTTCTCTTCTTTGGGTGGCACTTATACTTGAATCTTTTTCGAAAAACATTCCCATAACTTCTTGGTAAAAACCTTCGTCATTCTCTAGATCCTTTTGGAGATATTCTTTGAAATGAATAATCCTTGTTGAAAAGATGGTTGAACTCTGTGCTAGCTCCCATATTTCATGGATTAGGTCTATTATTTTCTGGAATCCATATCTAATATATTTTTTCACAGGAAATAACATACTAGAGGAGCCTTTCAATTTAATAATTCTTTTTGGGACACCCTCAAGAGTAAGTGTTGGTTGAATTGTAGTTAGAGGTTCGACAAACTATGGTTTCAAAATTATATATTTTTCCAATTCCTTTATTCTTTCTTTTAAAATTAAATTCTCTTACTCAATATAAAAAATGGATTCCTTTAGTTCTTCCCCATTTTCCTCGTGAAATTGTACAATTTTTGAGTGTGTAACCCCATGAAAATCAATTTCTGATTTCCATTTTTCAGGCACTTTCTTATTTTTCATGTTGACTTTCTCTATTAACAATTTCTTGGAATTTTTATGGTAAGGCCACATGGTGAAGTGTGACAGATTCTTCTTCAAATATCTATGGCTCTTGGGTAAGCAGAGCTTCAACAATTTCCCTAGTTTCCAATAGTCTCTGCTTTGACCAGCTAGGTTCTTCTATCACTTCATCTACATCCATAGCTCGAGGAATTTCCTCAATCTCAGGTATTTCCAATATAGTTTTTCAAGTCTCTCTCTTTATTTTAGAAAAAGTATGTACAACATGGGATTTTTCTAAATTTTTCTTTGTAGGGTCTTTATCATTGCCATCATCGTAATTTTTGACAGGCGTTTTTTTTTGTTCTAGACTGCTACTTCTAGGTTTTTTTTTAGCAGGAGCAATTCTCTATAAAATGTTGGGTGAATTAGGGTTTTTGCTTATTGATTCTCTGCCTTTTTATCTGTAGCACTGATTAGTGCTAACTAGCTCTTTGATATCATTATGGAATTATTTAATTGAGGACCCGAGGAGATTTTCATTGTCTCTTCTTCTTTTCTTGAATTGTTCAGATTTACAAAAGTAAGAAAAATATCTCACCAAGGACATGTGTGAAAAAAATATGTCCTTAGGGTAAAAACCCTCAATACATTTAGCTTCCTTTAAACCAAGTTCATCAAATTGTCTTGCAAATTCATCTGAGTGCGAAATATGTTTGATAGTAATTTCTCCAACTCTCTAGGGTAATAGAATGAACTCCTTCTTCCTTTTTTCATTGAATAAGTGTGCCCATTACTTGTACCATCTACATACTTCGGTGGCAAAGAGTTTACCCAATGCATAAAACATGAGAAAGAAGGGTTTCCCTTGGAAATCAAATAGCCTCAGCTAACTAAAATCATTGTTGTAGAGATTTCTGGAATTAAACTGTATGAATATTTTTTAAACATCTAACATTTCGAATGGACACTCCACTCATATTCAAGGATAAGATAAGCTAAGTGATAATCCTCCATACTCTCAAAAATTATTTTCTCAATGATAAAGGAAGAAGCCTCTAGTGTTAGTCGCGATGTAGTAGGACCAAAAATTATTTTTTTGAAATCAGAAATAAAACTGTTTTGGAATGCATAGAAATTATATTGAGCTTAATGTCTCCATAAAGCTAGATACTAGACAAAGAATGGTTCCACCTTGAAATCAACACTCCTTTCCCTCGGATTTTTTTTTAATATGTAGTATTAGGATATGAAAAATACCAAATAATAAGTCATATAGAATTTTTGGGTTCTTTTCAAACCACCTAGTTGAAACTATATCTCATTTGAAATAATTTGGACCTAGTCAATCAGGGCATCTTCATGAACAACAAAGTGGAGAATATAAACAATATATTTTGGATCATATGCATGGAATCTAGTCCAATGATATGGGAAAACAACCAGGTGAATTCCTTGTAGGGGTATTTTAAAGAACTTACCTTAATCTGAGTGGAATTGGTATCGACTCTCGGGTTGGAGAGATAGTTGTTGAGGAACTATGCTCCTCCTCTATGTTCCTTAATAAATTCATTGGCTTCTTCATTATTGAACTACATGGTGGGTTTTGGGAGTCCCAACATTCTCTTGAAAATTGAAGGAGTGAGGGATATTGGTGGCCTCCCCTGAACTTGAATTATCCTTCTTTCTGTATAATTTTTTTTTGTGCATGAGAGAACTAGCTCTTTGAAATATGTCACCTCAGGTATACATCTAGCCGATACTATTCTTGAGCTTCAAAATTGGTTTGTTTCCTTCTCGGTGGGAGGAATAGCCTTCTACCACTTGTAATCTTGCGACCACTAGAACTTGTGATCTTCTCATTCAAGAGTGTTAAATGTTTCTCCGAAATACAAGTCCTTTCTTATACTGGACATATATTTACACTGATTTATCTTCTTATGAATAGGTGGTGCTACTGTTAATGTAAAATTTATACAACATGGTGTATTAATCCTTTATTAAATTTACCATGTATTGCATTGATTATTAACCACCATTTCACTTATATTAAATTTGTTGACTTGCACGATAAGATTTAGAATTTATTACAAAGCTTTGCGAAATCTTCGCCACTTTAATAACGATATTAGATTTATACAAGTGGTGGATGACATGGTGGAGGGGAAAAGGAAGCTAGGAAACTGTGTTCTTCATTGCAAGACAATCTCGTAAAGTGTGAAATTTCTACTCAGGGAAGGTCTTGGTGAATATGTTGGTAGTCTGTTTAGAGGAAGGAAAAAACTGCAAATCAATGATCTTGTCATGTTCTAAATATCTGATAAAATGCATGTGGACCTCAATATGTTTGGTCTGATGTTGTTGTACTTGATCTCTGAAAAATATCAGTGTACTCTAATTGTCACACCATATGATAGTCGGACACTGAAACTGAATACCAAGCTCGGTAAGAAAGTGTTGAATCCAAAGTCTCTGAATGACATAGTTGACTACTCCTTTGTACTCATTCTTTGCGGAAGATAAAAAAATGGTTGATTTCTTCTTACTTGACCAACAAATTGGACCTGACCCCAAACTGAGAGTGTACCAAGATGTGGACTTGTGATCTGTGCTATCACCAACCCAATATGAATATGTTAATCCTATGGGATCTAATGCAAAACCAACTACATAGTGAATCCAATAACTCATGGTGCCCTGCACATATATGAGGATGCACTTGGAAGCCTTCCAGTATAGATCATGGGGTTCCTGAATGTATCTGGAAACTTCTCCTACAACATATGAGATATATGGATGGGTGTCGGTGAGATATAGTTCCCCACCAATTGTCCATACAAAGTGCTATCCACTAATGGTGTATCCCCACCATCCTCAATTTTGATCCCAAATAAGAAGGGTGTAGGTGCAGACTTACAGTCTGTCATCTGGAATCTATCCAAAAGATCCATGACATACTTATCCTAAGAAATTTTAATGCCGAAAGCATCCTGACTTATCTCAAGACCAAGAAAAAAGTGTAGTGGACCCATGTCCATCATAGAGAACCTATCATGCAAAATATATTTGACCAAAGCAATGGATGAAGCAGAGCTACCATTGATCAAAAGATCATCAACATAGAGTACTAAAATCCTCATAGAGTCAATAGTCCTCAACATGTACACATTGGAATCATATTTACATTTAACAAATTCATGTGAAAGCAAGTAAGAATCCATATTTTCATACCATGCTCTAGGTGCCTCCTTGAGGCCATAGAGAGACTTCTTCAGTCGGCATACTAATGATAATTTTTGAATGAACCCTTGCGGCTACTCCATGTAGATATCCTCTGAAAGGTCACCATGAAGAAAAAAATTCTTCACATCCATCTGGTGAGCTTCCCATCCTTTGGTTGCTGTAATGGCTAGAGCCAAGCGAATGGAGTCCATATTTGCTACAGGAGAAAAGGTCTCATCATAATCTATCCCATGAATCTACTAAAATCATCTTGCAACTAATCTGGCCTTGTACCTACTCACCTGAACATTTTTTGTTCTCTTGGTCCTATAGACCCATTTGCATATAACAAGCTTCCTCCCTAGTGGAAGTGGAACCACATCCCTGTTAGAAAAACAGGACCATGGAACAATAAAATAAAACAAATGTGGAAACAAAACATAAAAGATACATAATAAAATAGAGACACAGATTTACGTGGTTCACCCAGTGTGGGCTACGTCCACCAGAGAAATTTCCAAGCCCTTCCTTTATTATTATCCAGCATATGAAGGGATACAACCTACAACAAACCCACTGTAACTTCCTCTTCTTTCTCTCACAGTCTCCTATCTCAGAACACAATATTCCCTCAACCATAGCCGCAATACATTTCCCTCATAAAAGAGGGTTTCCTTCTAGGGAAAAAAACCCTAACATAATCTCTATGGTTAGATCTGTGACCTTATAATGAACGGTCAAGATTTACAATGAAATTACAATAAACATTTACAGGGCAATTTTTTCCTTCGAGGGCTTTGCTTCCAAACCCCCACTCGGGGCCTTCTTGCCCCCAGACCCCCCCAGCTGGGGGGAATAGCCCCCTCGGACCTCGTGGAGGGGGTACCCCCCCTTTGCACTCCCCCTCATGGAAGAGTGTAAATACTTCTGGGGTGTAAATACTTCATGGGGTATAAACACGGCTGAAAGTAAAAGACCTTTGAATCAGGAAGATAATCAGGCTCCACAACCAACAATCTCCCACTTGGAGACTGATCTCAACAACTCCACCACT